>JAQQSZ010002091.1:0-14867 GCA_028646595.1 Phalanger gymnotis | reverse complement strand
ATTTGTATGCTGAATTAAAGTAAGCTTGTCAAACCCCTTCACCTTGCTTTCCTTAGTTAAGCAGATCCAAAGAACCTGTGCTGTCAGCAGCTTTCTGGGTGCTAGCTGTGGGTGGATCTTTCACCCCCACAGAAGCTGCTAGCGGGATTGTGGAAACACCTTGGGCAAGTCACTTAACCCCATTTGCCCTGCCCTCCCCCTGCAAAAAAAAAAAAACAACAAAACAAGAATAATAAATAACAGATGGACAGCCTAAGTGGTGTACTGTTATCCACAAAATACTAAAAGGCTTAAAGGAATGCCTCCATTGCACTGTGTAGATCATGTATAGAAGGCTTATGGAAGGACATGAACAACTATCACATAGGATGAGGAGGCATGAATAAGATTCATGGACTCTTATCTATAGTTGGGAATCTTCTTCCTCTTACAGTGTAAAATCTCAGGGAAGTTAGCTATTATGGGGCAAAAATTCATATAATGAGGATGGCCCTACAAACCTCCTCTCAAAGAATCAGGGAATTCACCCTTACATAGCCAGATTCCGTAAAGCAGATGTGGAAATCATTACCTGAGCACAACTAGGGACTACAGAAACCCTACCTTTTGTTACATATTAGACATCTATGCACTCAGAATTTTGTGGCCTAAGAACTATGCTATGTGGTCTATAACTAGAAATTAAGAGCATCACACATAATTAGGAATTCTAATTATGGATATAACTTAGAGAAAACTTCAGGAAGCGAAATTCCAAAGGCATTCTATCATGTAATCCTTTTTGTAATCAAAATGTCCTTCTTATAGTATAATTAGTTATGAAGCTACTGAACTGGCTGAATGTAAATTATAACTTTAACCATAGTTCTGTATGGGCCTAGTATACCCCTTAGTCTAATACTACAAAGTCACAAACAACAGTGACTGCTCATCCTAGATATGAGATAATTCCTTCTCAGTCCACTACATCCTGGAATCAGCCAGAACTTTTGTGAAATCCTGTTAAAATATAACAAAAATTTCACTGTACCTATCTCCAAAGCCCAGATGGTGGCCATACATACTGTCATACATAAATACATTAAACAAAATTCTCTTAACAAAGAAGTCAAATAATTAGTTCAATATTTAATAATAGTAGACTATAGAATATTCAGGGATGCTGTTCCCATTACTTTAAAAATTAATAATGCTTTCACCTGTAGATTTTTTAAACTTTTAACATGCTTCCATAGGCATGATCTCTCATTTTATCTTCACAACAACCCTGGGAAGTAGAAGTAGTTTACAAAGTACTATTATTTCCTTTTTACAAATGAGGAAACCAAATTAAAATTAAAAAGACAATCTTTTTTGGACAAAAACAATCAAAAAATCTTTTTTGCTATTGCATGGCCTATCTAGCTCCCTCTGACCAGGGTCAACCTGATCATGCCTAAAAGCTGCTAGTTTTACAGCAGAGAGGGTCTAAACAAGCAAAAGGCTATGTGCTATTCTACTACAAAGTATAGTCAAAAAGACTTGAATGACTTTTCAGCGAAGGTTATTCTGTTTAAAATACTACCATTTTTGTTTGTCAAACAAAGTCCTACAAACAGCTCATTTCTAGAGCATGTAAAGATCCATATTATCTTACGTGATCCTCACAAACTCCCTACCTAGAAGGGTAGTATTTTATCAGTATCCCCATCACACACAAGGACACTGGAGCTTTAGAGAGTCAAAATGATTTGCCAAAGGTCACACAGCTAATAAATGGAATTTCTTGGATTCAAAACCCCATGTCCTATGATGCTAATACTTTTTCTACTACCAAGCTCATTAAAAAATAAGTATCTGATTTGCATTCATGTTCTGAGTATTATTTTGTCATAAAATTACCATTGCCCCCTTTAAACAAAGTTGTTTTATAAGATTTGATTTTTATTATGTCTAAACAACAAATTTTTTCCCCAAAGAAACACACTGCCACTTTTATGCTTCATGTTAATAGGAAAATATGATCTAACATACCAAAACTTGCCAAGGAGGTTTTATAAACACAAACATTTTGATAGTGCTTTTTTGTTATGCATTCTTGAGTTTCATATAACGAAATTAACTACAATGAATTATTCAGTATAACTCACTAAAAACAAACAATAACACTCCCGCCAAAACACTCAATTCTGAATTTTGTGGCACAGCAAATGCATGCAAAGCACATTGGCACTGGCCAACCTTGGAAGAAACATCATCAAATGATGAGACTAGCATTACATGTCTATAACTTAATACCTCCTCTTTTCCTTATAATCTGATGGCATTTTCCTTCTTCCCTTTCTTTATCCGTGGCACCACTGTACTCATTGGCACTTATGTTGGCAATATAAATTATCTGACTTTTTCTGTGATCTGCGCATTTTGCCCAAGACCAGTCTATCTAGACAACACTGCTCATACTCATCCCATCTTTACCATTTTTGATGCCACCACCACCTTAAGTACAGGTGCCCAGTCCCTCTTATTCAGCCTACTAAAACAGCTTCTTAAAATATCCCTAATTTCTCCTTCCTCCAACCCATCCTTCACTCTACAGTAAGACAATTCTTCCTAAGGCACAGATGATGGTGTCATGATATTGGTCAAAAACCATCAGTGGCACCTCAGTTTTCTTCCTGAATGAAATCTAGTTATGCTAGTCAAGTTACGCTGCACTCTAGTTTCAAGCTACCTGTCCAAGTATACCTCATGCCAATTAGGCTATCATGTCTTACTCATTCCTAGAATCCTAATTTCCTCCTTATTCCCCTTTAAGCCCCCATGACAATTTCCTGAATGTAACCTTCCATAGTTTCTCCAGTTGGCAGTGCATTTCTACCTCATATGATTTCAGAACAATTTGTGAATTTCCCACTTAAGTTGTTAAGCTTTAATTTTTATTATAGTTATCCTCGTATGCATTATCATTCCTACTTAATTTTAAGTATCCTGATGGCAAGGACCATGCTTTATTTATCTTTGTATCTACCCCAGGGTCTAACATATTACATTGAACATAATAGGTGCTTATTAATGACAATCCATTTATTTTAAGATGAAAAATAGAAGTAAATAAATTGCTGCTTTGCTTTTTAATGCTAATCCATAAAAAAAAATGAACTAAGAGTATTCTTTTATGTACTTGAAAGTTTAAAGTCTACCTCATTTTACATAAGTGGTATACCTCAAAAGCTGTGTATAAATCATATTTAAAATGTTTTAAAGAAACTTACTATTTAAAGAATGCACTCATGCAGAATCTTTTGCAGCAACTAATATTAGTAAAGCCCAAAACAAAGAAAATATAAACAATTCATAGAGTTGATTTGCTTAAAGTGAGGTATACCTGTATTTGTATTATTTCTCTAGTATTATGTATATATTATGATAATTACCTAAACAATTAATGTTCATTTGAATTTTGTATTTAGAACTTACTTTGAAAATAATTCTTTATGAGGAAATCCCAATATAATGAAAGTTTGACAAGATTTAACTTAAATTACCAAACTCTTTCCTGACTCCACTTCACCCCCTCCACTCCTTTCCCCCCATGATATTCTGTCTTTGCCCTGTTGCTAGTTTAGAGAACAAACTGAATAGAGCTTTAATTCAGGCTCAGTAGCTACAAATTCCCACCCAAAGTCACCAAAACCACTCTCAGGAGGGCAATGGGACACAAAAAATTACTTATAATTGTTTGGTTTACAATAAATTTTAGCCAATTAGACTGTGATGACAGAAATAAAAAGACAGAACAGTCCAGATATTTCTGTAAAATATAATTTGCAACAATGGTATTTTGGAATGGTGCTACTAAAAGTTGGGTTCATCTTGTTAAAATTCTCTACAATTAATACTGTCCTAGAAAAATTTTCATTTGAACTATACTCTACAAGACTTTGCTAATACAAGTTTCATTAATCAGTGTGGACAAAGATTCTTTTTGTTTTCAAATCAAGCATATCCAAAAAAATGCATGCTTTACACAATACCACCCTCTTACACAGTCTTCTACTGTGTAGTCTGAATCTGTTACATGAATTTGGACAGTTACATAATGTATGGATATAAAATAAGATAGAATAATGATAATTCAAAATTCTAAAATCTGAGTTAATATATTGAATCACTGTTTACTAACAGTATAAAATTACATGTGGGAAATGAAATAGTTAGCATTCTTAAAATTCTACTAAAATGCAACAATATATATGTCTGAGTACCAGTCAATATTTTTGTTAAAAATTATACTTTTGGCTTCTGTGTAAGAGTCAGAAGACAACTGGCTTATGGAGTTTCTAAAATAGCTGTAAGTTCTGGTAGCTTGTGTTATAACAGTCTGGGTCTACATTTTAAAGATAACTCACATGATTTAACCATGGAAAATGCATTGCTAATTTCCTAATATAAGTATATGCTACGTTATATAACACAGAAGCTAACACAGCAGCACAGAAATGCAACCCCCCCCCAAAAAAAAGAACCCAACACAATGTCAGAGTCAGATGATCAATTTATAATTTTAAAATTCTCAAATGTGAAATTTCAACAAAAATACTTATGAGTGAACTAAATCTTTTAAAGTCACCTTTCAAAATACTGTAGGATGGATTGTATAGCAAACACTACATAACAACTCTTTGTAGATGAAGATAAAACCAAACATGTTTAAAGTTTTGAGCTACTGACCCTCTAAAAATTAGTCTATTTGCATGTAATGAAAAGCATATGTAGAGAGACATTTCCTAAATTGATTCTTTCCAATGCATTCTATAAAAAGCTTTGATGTTGATGATGAGAATGGGAACATTTGAACTTCTTTGACATATTCAGTGTTGTGGTGGCCAAAACTCATGTATAATCTGGGTTTTCTTTAATGTAAAACCATTTAATACAATGAATTATTAATTAGTTTTTAACTTTATTTGGATATTTGTATTCCCCTATATTTAGGTCTATGGATTTAAAAAACATTATATTAAAGATCAAATAAAAGTAAACAGTAAATATGAAACATATACTTCAGAATATCTTGAAGTAGTCAATTCAACTTATATTAACTTCTATTAGTATCTTTGTGATCACTGGTATAGTTTTAAAGAGTTTCCACTAAATCTCTTTCATTTTGTTTTTATCAGTGTAATACAAGAAAATGTACAATAAGCAGTAAGGGTAAAACCAAATCTACCCTGAACACAAAATTTCAGCTAAGCACTTTGTCCTATGCAGTATTAGCCTAAACACAAACATAATGTATACTATAGGAGGCTTACATAAGAACAATACCTTAAGTAACAGGAAGAAAAAAGATGTATCCCAACAAGAGTGTAATAATCGAACTAGCCCCAAAACGCAATGACAATATTTGTCATTTTCTCTACTCAGCTCCAAATAAAGCTCACATGTATACAATACCAATTACAGAAAAGTTTATTTTATTTTTTCTACCACTCTTGCTGATTCAAAATTAGATAACTTTTTGGAAATATTACCTTTTTGCATGTTTAAAAATTTTAAATCAGTTTCTTCAATACTGATTTTTAAAAAACAAGTAATGATGACTTCTACTGTTCAATGTTTAACATAAAATACAGTCTTGGCCAATGAATAACAACCAAAAATATTTTTTATTGCTGTTGGATTCTTTCCCTCACCTATTTATATACTTCAAGTAACCTCATTTTTACTTATTTAAAATTAAAACATGTTTTGGTATAGATAATAAGCAATATTTGAAAAATGCAACGAGTATACTGCTTAGAATTAGGAAGATAACACTCTAACTTCTTCGTACACCAATTTTTAGAACCTAAAAAAATAGCAGATTCGTGTTTCTGGAATTGTAACTATAATATGATCCTAGGCTGATGGATCAACTGGCTTAGTGGACAGCTCTATTGATATTAGCCATCTTCATTAAGCAGTCAGCATCCTATTCATCTCACATTGGGGTTTAACATTTTATTTGCAATACTCAATTTGGATGTTATAAAATTCTTTTTTGTTTGTTGGTTTTAGGAGGGGAGAGAGGGAGTGGAGCACGGCAGAGAAAATCAGTGAAATCTCCAGAATGAGCAGCAAGCAGGACACTTTAGTATCTCACAGAGCACCCAGGAAAGCAATCCTATAGAAAAGAGGTTACCGTTTATGATAGTTGTATTTTCTGTGTTATCTAGAGAAAAACAGGTTCATCCATGCAAAATGGACTGTTTTAGAAGATACTGCTGCTAAAATGAAAGACTTTTCAAAGAGAAAAAGTGATTATTCCAGATGAAATGAGGAGCTCCAATGTCAACCTTACTTCCTGAATCAGCAAAAATCAAAGCTTTGCTCAGAATAGGAAATTGGAGATTTTCTTTTATTTTATATATCTTTTTTGCTGAGTATGTTTTAGCTGAAATATGAGAGAACTCCTACGAGACAGCACTTCTTATTTCTAACTGTGCTTTTGCTATGGCATTATAAAAACTACTATTTGGAACTAAGAATACATTAATTTTACTAGCACTAGCCGAGAAGGATCAAGAGCTTTAAGTCAGAAATGGCTTTCTATTTTTAACACTTTGTCCCACACTCATTAGTTGTATTTACACAATGCCACATACCCAGATGAAAAGTAAAAATTTCAATCTATATCTGGATGCTTCCATATTATCTGGATGTCTAATATGTTACCAAAACATCTAGATCACACTTTTCCTATTTTTATCCATGTGTTAGTGTACCTATATATCTGAATGAGTTTTTCAATAAATTGGTAAATGCTCCAAACACGAATAATTAAATTTCAGAAATAATACATATGAAACACAAATCACTAATACCTAAAACATGAAATTCACCTATTGCCTTTCAATCCTTAAATTTTTAATAAACATTATATTTTCATTCTCATATACACATATTTCTTTATATTCTCTTTGTTGCAACATTTTATAAGATTTTAAGATGAGTACTTAGTGCTCAGTTGCCCATTAGGACCCTTCCCCCCAACTTTTCCCTTACAAACAAACAGGCAAAGTGATAATTTGCATGCTGTAAGAATAAAATACCAACTATTTTTGAAAGTATATAGTTTTACTTTTTATCTCAATATCCAACAGTTCATATTTTATATCTCTTTTGGCTTATCAAAAGATTCTTTTTATTAAATTTTTATATGGCTGTTGTAAAAAACCTGTATTATTTGAGGAAATTTTTACTATTTAGAATGTAAACAGACATTAAAATGTTATTCGAATAAGTCATAAATGACTTAGTGTCTCATTTTCTCTAGCTTCTGTACAATCCTTTATTGTCATGTTCTCTAATATATACTTGAAATTTTTATAAATGAAGCATTATTATTCATTAACTTTCCAACACCTTAACTAGTAAGCTTAATTTGGCAAAAAATCGCATATCAAAAAATACTTGATATATTGGTATTTGTTCACTCTCTCCATTCTCCCCTTGCAGGAATAAAATATTCCATTTCTTAAAAATACACAAAATGGAACATAAAATATCCACCAAATAATTTCAAATTTAGCTCTTATGTTTTTGACATTATGTATATATTATATGTAATTATATATATATTATATATATATGGTTTTGACGTATTTTGTTTTGTTTTGTTTTTTGGCTATGACGGAAGATAATAAGTAAAATGGCTGCTTTAGGAATGAGTTGCATGACATAATCTGATAGAGTAATTATAACAAGTTATTAGATTAAGGGACAACAGGGAAATTCACTAAATAAAATACACAAAACAAAGCTAGAAAATGGAAAAGGTTAAGGATATACATATTTATCAAAAGTTTATTTGTAGTTGGTTTATTCAACATGATATGTCATAACAGTGAACATATTTGGTCATACCATCCATAGACTAATTTTTACAAAGTAAAAGTAATCAGACAATAATTTTTAAAGTTCAAATTATCAGTCAAGTTTTGCACTTTACTGTCTTTCAATACTATACAACTTTAAAATTGGGCTTATGCTGATTACTTTTCGAGCAGCTACTTTACATGTTATTTCCTTACATAAGTACCACAATATCATTTATTTTTGTTGTAGCTATAACTCCTAATTAACATGGAAAATCTCAAGAGGAATTTTTTAACCCACTTTTGTTTTTAAGTTCCACTGCTCTAAATAAGGCTATATATATACATGGCACATATCTTGTTTTAATACTAGTAAAACTTTCCAATCAAATTTCTGTTCTTTTACTATTCATTTGTGCTTTACTAATATCACCCTTAAACACTGTTGTGATTTGGCTCTAATATTGATTTTTAAAGAGTAAAAGAAAACAATGATCTGGTCTGTTTCAGAGCTTAACATAGCAAATCTTTCTCTAAAATATACTTTACAAATGAAACAGAACACAGTTAAAAGGAAGATGGTTAACAATAGTATATATACAGAGGGAAATCCTCACACAGATAGCCTTGCATTTCAAATTTAGGTTAAAATAGCCCAGGCACTTTCAATTTTCAAGGAATATTTCTATCATAGTTCATTGAAGCTAATGAATAGCCAAGAACAATTCGGAATAATGCCCTGGTTTAACCAAGGGCTGTATTCACATGCTGGGTTTGTTACACTTGTTGTTTATTTGACTTTTTCCAGTGGCAATATTCCTTACTCAAAAACCCTCTCTTCCTGGTTTTGTTCATTTCTTTTGTGACAACCAAGTGCTTTCATTTGGTTCAGCCTAGTAAAAAACCAAAGGGCTGAAACATGAGGGTCACCAAGGTCCACAAGGTAGATGAACAAACCAACAAAGCAACACCACACGGCAAAGAGCAAAGGAATTACAATGAGAAACTAAGTCTAACAAAAAGAAAACACTACGTACAGCACTAGTGACTGGAAAATAGTAAACACCCTGGGAATGCTGTCTTTTGTTTTTACTGCTTAAGTTCATTAGAAAATGTCCTTTCAAATTAGAACTGATCCTCTCAGAAATCTGACATCATAAAATTTGAGTAAACTCATCAAGAAGCATATAATCTTACAATGAACTACTGCTACTTAATAATTAAGAAATATTATGTCTGAATATGTTTAAGTGTAATCCCAATCTTTTGGTTTTCTTCTGATAATAGTGAATGCCTTATGAGTTAAGCAGAATGCTGAATTATCCACACTAATATGTTTTTCTTAAAATTTAAGTGCAGAAAATAGGAAGATTAACCATAAATATATGAATCCCAACTCACACTGAAGGAATAGCCTTAATATAGAAGTCAGCCATGTAATTTGTTCTCATTTTAATTACATAAAGGCAGGTTTAAAGATAATTTCATAATCACAGGAGAGTCCCTTTTTACTTCAACATTCTCCCCTGCCACCTCTTTTTAATAACATAACTGTGTGCAAAGAAAAATTAGCTATCAAACAGGTTAACTTTAAAAAAAGCTTAAAATAAGATCATACTGTAAATTGCTGACAGTATATATTATGGGACCAATGAAAGCTTAATGGCTTGAAACAGATAAAGTGAAAAGGCTAGGCAATGATAAAATAAGGCATGAAAAAAAGAAAGAAATTACACAGCAGTAAATACAAAACTTTCCCCTTAAGGGCATTTTTGTAAAGTCTGTCTACCTGTGTCTAATCAATATCATCCATAGCAAAGCAAACTAAGTTATTAACTAATACTAATTTTATTCCTCTTCCTTCTCCCCAAAGAATCTCAGAATATGTGGGAGGAAATAAATTACACAGTGAAGAATTGTTACACTTGTTTATTTGCCAAAATAACAAAATAATACTTCCATTTAAGAGAAATATTTTAATGGTACCTTATCCAATAGTCTTTAACAAGATGTCACAGTAAAAAAAAAAATTGGCATTTCACACATGTGTATGCTGATTAAGGTTAATTCAACCACTTTAGACAAAGCTCTAGAGTGAAATGAATGACAGAGAGGAAATTCTCGAAGAATACTTCAGATTGGACAGATAGCATAGGGTAGTAGTGTACTCAAGTCAATGGTTACCTTTGCTTTTTGTTTCAAAAGCTATATTGAAACAATACCATATTAAGTGTAAAAAGCAGGAAAAATTTTTGTAGTAGCACCCTAAAAGCCACACCCATCACACTGCCCCATCTGTTTGTCTACAAACAGTATACCTCCTTTTCATCCCTACCAATGATTAAAAAAAGTAAGTGTCAGGGAGAGGTGTGTGGTATCATTAATATGCTGAAAAGATAATCTTGTTTTTATAGTACTTTGTTTTTATTTTACACAGATTTATATTTCATAATGTTGTAAGCTTGAAAAAGATTTAAAATAACAACAAAAATCTAGTATTTACAATGTGCCAAATCATTAGCAACATTTCCAAGTGTACTTTATATTGCAGATAAGCAAAGAAAAAAAAAAAAGGGGGGGGGGGCAGAGACAGTCTCTGACTTTGAAGTGCTTATAAGTCAGCTAGGAAGCTTTCCTACACAGGAAGTAACAAAGAACTTTCCAAGTACAACATATCCTAAGGGTAGTGGTAGGAAAGGGGTAGGAGCAGAGAGGGTTAGATCAAAGAACCCTGGGCTTAGACATCATTAGCTGTATAACCTTGGGAAAAGTCACAACTTCTGGGGGGCCTCAGTGTTTTATCGATAAAATGATGAATCTAGAGGATATTTATGATGCCTTCAAGATCTAAACAGTTCTCTGATTCTAAGTCTGTATTATATAGTAAAAATTAGGCCTTTAAGCACAGGAGAGTCTTTAGTAGTAAAAAGGGAGTGAACATGTGTTTCATTAGTTCAGGCAACTCCCAGATGAGAAAAGTACCTCGCCAATGTAGGTCAGCGCCTCAGAAACTTAAAAGTCTTAGGGAGTTGCTGAAAGCATTGAAAGGTGAGGTCATAGTATTTCCATTTAAGGGAAATATTTCACTGCTATCTTGTCCAACAGTCTTTAGCCAAATGTCACAGAAGCCCAGGGCCACACAACTCATATGTGCTGGAGGCAAGACTTGAACTCAGGTCTTTCTGGCTCCAAGATCAGCTCTCTATACATGATGACACTCAGTAAGCGAACAATTATGAAAGGAATCAAGTATTAAAACCTTCCCCTACAAGTTTTAATAAATAAGCTAAATAAATAAATAAAAGATTAGCTTTTATTAAGTTTTGGAAAGCCAATAACCTCATGTAACAAGGACAAGGAAATAAGCACTCCAGGAGAGGGGAATGTCGTGTGTAAAGGAATGGAAGGGACAAAGAGCTGATAGTGTTATGGGGGTAAAGAAGAAATAGACCGGATACATGTTGAAAACTGAGATTAGTGAAAATGAAAGGAATCACAGAGACAACAACCGGTAAAGAGTTCTTTAAACACAAGAAATTTGGGCAAGTAAAAGAACACAACTCAGAATAACGCATGCAGTCTGAGTTAGAATGCTGCATGGCCCCATCCTGTGGGAGCCTCATCTTCCTCATGGGTAAAATGAAGGTAACGCTTCTTCCTAACCTAACTTAGAGCAGAGAGGGCTATGACAGCCTTAAAAAGCCACTAAATTGTCAGTCATTATCTCTGTTATTCTCTTCCATTAAAAACAACCAACGAAGCCTGCTTCTTTGCTAATGCTTATGTCACTTACCTTGTCACACAAAACTTTGCAGTATCTGAACAGAAAACTTTAATTAAACTTAAGAATTTCATCCAAATTTCTTTATTATTCAAATATGGGGGAAATTACAAAATAAGCTTCCTAGTTTGGGTGATAAATAGAAATTGGTAAAAGAAAATTTTTTTCTGCTTTATCTTTTCCTAAGACACACAACGAAATGATTAAAACTGCGTTTAATTCATACAAACAAGAAAGCTATGAATTCACGAACTCTGAACTTGACATAACTATACAGGCCCATTCTCTACATCAGTGATCTTCAAAATGCGGTTCAAGTTAAGCCACGATTCCAAGGGGAACCAGTCTAAGAGGGGGATGACAGGTGACAGTCAATTAACTGAATGGCTTGTCTCCAACACAAGGTCACCATCCCGTCTGCCCACTATCAGGAACACTCCCCATTCGACCCCCATTGCCAACATGTCTGTGCAAGCTCCAAATTTCTCTACTTCTCTGATCTATATCTACCCCTTAGTACATCCTTTAATCCAGGTGCTATCAGCAGCTGTGCAGGAACCATTGAGAAAATCTCTCCTCCCTCCATCTAATATCAGGTAATCTGTGGTGGGTAGGCTCTGTATTTGAGGGCAGTGGGTAAAAGTTCTGCCCCTACTTTTTGTTTTCGTGGGGCAGTGAGCAACAGAGGAAAGCAGATATGGATGGTTTGCGTTCTATATTACATAACTCTTCATATTTTCTTCCCCCCAAAATTCACTTTTCCAAACCAGATTCTCAACTATTCCTTATCTTTAATTGCTCATTTAAGTGAAGCAGCTCTATGTGAAGTTATGAATGATCTCTGAATTGCTAAGTGATGGCATTTTCTCAATCTTCCCTCTCCAGAGCATTTGCCACTATTGACTATCCTCTTCTCCTAGATACTCCTTCTCTGAGTTGCTGAGAACAGTATTGGTTCCCTTATAAAATCTCACATATCTGCACACCTTAAAAAAATGAAAACAGAATTTTTGAATCCACTTTAAAATTTTCCAAACAAAGAATTTCTGTGGGTATTGAATACATTTGTTAAAAACATAAAAATTAAAAGCCTTTAGATTAGTTTATAAAAACAACTAATCTGTTAGAAGGAATAATGGAAATTTCTTACCCAAATTTCTGTAACAACTTTTGCATAATTGGTGGTTAGGGGTAAAAAATAAGTATTATGATTTAACAATGTGCTTCTTTTTTGTGGTTCTTTGTAAGGTATCAATTACCTTTGACAATCATTAAAACTAAATACTGATATAAACTGAACTAAGAATCAGACCTTCAAATTGCCATATCACAGCGTTAAAAATCAAGATTTTTGAAAAAAATGAATTAATTCCTCACCAAAAATAACATTATTGAAATTATTTTAGTGAAAGCAAAAAATTTGTACATTAATGGTATTTTCAAAATGTTACTTCATCTTTGTCAACTTTCTGTCTGTTTTGCAACTTAAAATTTACATAATTATTAGTATGTGTTATACACAATTTATTAATAAGTATACATATTGGGGTATATGCTCAAAAAATGTTTTTACTGATAAGAGTACATGATCAAAAAAGTTTGAATATTACTACTCTAAGAGATAATAAAATAGGAGCAAAAAACTCCTTATATAGCACCTTCATTTCACACACAAGTCCAGGATTAACTGAAGTACATCTCATAAAGAGACCCTACTCACTTTGGTATGTGCTCTTTACTAAGAACTGTAACATGAAAACAGACACCTTGAAACCCATATATGGTTTTTGACACAAGTTGACTCATCCTAGCTTCCCCTTGAAAATGTCCTTGGTTAGATGTCTCTCATCCAACCAGCAGGGGAAAGACAGAGTCTAAATAGGAGGGTTAAAACAGTTTCTGAAGGGAACTTCAGGGAAACAGAGCACCCTCAAATGCAAGTTTGAATAAAAGCAAGTCTATAAAACAACCTAAAAGGAAAAAGACTATGAAACTCAAGAGATGAAGGATGTTTCTGAAGCAAAAATGTAGTAACTGAGCTGGAGCTGATAAATGATTTTTCAACTTAGCCCATCATCCTTACAAGGTAGATAAACTGAATAACTTGCATAGTACTGTGCATAGGCCTTCTAGATGAGCTTAACTTTATGTCTTGTGTAGCCATTTTTTAAAATTAGGAAGATATAATTCTATCCCACATTAAACTGTATTTCAATACATCATTTTCCTCAATATTATGTACTCAACAACCTAGTTATTTATAATTACTGAGATAGAGCTAAGGACAAATAACATGAAAAATATTATAAAAAAATTATCATTCTCTGTAAAAATCAACATTATGAGAGGAAGAAAAGACAGTGCTTTCGAAATGTTCAACAAATATAAGTTGAAAGAATGAAAAATGAGACATATGACCATAGAGTTAACTTGAAAAAATGGCATGAAAATGTCCTACAGGAAAAAATCCTTAAAAATCATATATCCAAGATCTCTAAGGAGTCTCTAGACATTTCAAAAGGGCTGTTAATATATACACTCTGCTTTAGTCTTTCCTGAAAATTAACACTAGATAGTACAGAGGTGACATGGCTCTGCATTAAATAACAGATGGAAAATTTTAAACAGAAGTCAAAAACTTCTGATAAACATGTCAAGCCCAAGACTCCATCATGTACACTGCTACTTCATGGATCCTACTCCCTCTCATCTAGGACTACCTACCATTATCCCAAGAACTCTGAAAGAAACCCTAGTGCTGACATCAACAACTCTCCCAGCCATCCTTCACTTCCGCTCAGGTAGAAAGAGAGAAGTGACATTTCTCTGAGCTGAGAATGCTTCTGGAGACCCCACTGTGGTCTGACGATGAAAAAAATATTATTTCCATGTGGTTGGTAGAAAAATATAGGTAAGTTATAGTATTTTCTTGCACAGCTGAGAAGACTGACAATGAACAACCTAGCCTTAAGCCATTTAACCTCAGAGAACTCCAGGCAATATTCCCAGGCAAGCTTCAGACAAAGTGCTGATCTCTTCTGGTAGTTTCTACATGAGTTTCCTACACTGATGAAATATCATGCCCATACCAAAACAAAAATAGAATCTATTGTGGAAGGGGGGGGGGGGGGGGGCGGAGCCAAGATGGCGGCCGGGAAGCAGTGACTGGTGTGAGCTCCCCACCAAGTTCCTCCAAAAACCTATAAAACAATGGCTCTGAACCAATTTTAGAGCTGCAGAACCCA
>JAQQSZ010002090.1:0-14868 GCA_028646595.1 Phalanger gymnotis | reverse complement strand
CTGGGTAGGTGATCGAAGACAAATCTTGAAGAGGCATTTACAATCTAGTGGGGAAATCTGGGGAGAATCCACATGTTTCTAAAACATAATAATATGAACAAGTGCAAATTCGATGTATATTTGGAACTTCATAAGTATTTGGGGATGTTGGTACAAATCAAATGATAGAGATTAATCCTGCCTGACTTAGCAGAGCAACCTGAGGGAGGGACAGGAGGCAGCTTGTGCCAGACAAGTCAAACCACTGTTATCACCTCATCAACCACTTCCCTTCAGACTTTGACAGAGAGCCCAAGAGCCTTGGAAACAGCAGTGCCCAGTAGTCTACAGCCTGACCTCTGTAATGATCATCTAAGGAAATAGCTACTCTAGAGGAGAGACCCTCCATCTTCGATACTATTATTGCCAGCCTTTGACCACCTACCACCAATGAGGAAGTAAGCCCAAGAGCCCTAGGAAAGGAGTCGTCCTCTCTCTCCCAGACCACTGGTCCTGCTAGAAAGCCCAGCCCAAAACCATATTCCATAGCAACAACCCCAGTGGAGATCAGCAACCAGAGGCGCCAAAGATTCAGAAACGAAAAGTACTCCCACCACAGTCTTTGCGTCACCATCAGAAAAGGGTATGATTTTATCAGAGGAAATGACGTTAAAGAAGATGCATTGACATCTTTGCTTCTGCACTCTAAGGATCATCGGACCTTTCCCTCTGATTTGCAGCTGAAACCGTCTCTATGTATCATCTCCTTCTATTAGAATGCTTGCTTTGTCAGAATAGAAACGGTTTCTGCTTTTCTATTTGAGTTCCTGGCCTTTAGTGCAGTACTTTGAAGACAGTAAGCCTTAATAAATGCTTTTTCATTCATGAAGTCATACCAGTCACTCCGTTCAAACTGAAAGCAGTTGTGCATATGTCTGTTCACATGTAGCTTATACACATATTTCTGTCATGTGTATGTGTGTATGTATGTAAATACACACCTGTGTTGATCATATCTGTCTCATCAGATTATAAGTTTTTCAAGGGGAAAAATTATAACTTATTTCCTACAGTTCTCCCCTTGGTTCTGTCTATATTGTGAGGGCTCATAAATATTGATTACATATATCTGTGTATAAATAGATCATTGTAATCATTGTACATTGTACAACCAGACAAGTTTAACTTCATCTCAATTTCTTGAATGTTTCAGAGTATCTTTCAAATGCTTTGGATTCAGCCACCACAAAATATGCCGTGGCTTTTCCCCTTATTTTTAAATCCATACTTATTTTTAAGAGAAATATGATCCATGTGTTTCTAATTCATTTACACTTAAGTCATCAAAATGTTTTTTTTGTAAGAGTTATTTGGTGCCCCATAATTGTTTCTTGACCTTTTTATAAGCCATTTAAGTCCTTTTTTATTGAACAGGAAAGTCACCAACAAATTCAAACCCCACAAGTTTCATTTGAAAATTATAACCCACAGAATTCAAGTTGACTTCCAAACTTGGCAAAACATATACTCTTTCAAGGTTCTTCCTAACTCTTTTATTATATGATCTCCCATTTTTTTTTATTCCTCGTGAGTTTCAGATATTATTTGTGTTTCTTAAAAAGTGAGAAAAGTTTATATTTTGATGTGTTTTCAGCATAAGATATACAATTTAGCATCTTCATTAGAGTCTTAAACAAAATGTAAAACCATCAGCCTACAGAAGTGAGTCCTTGATGTTAGCCAGTTCTCTCTGATATTCAGAAATAAAATCAAATAATTTAAGGGAGTTATTAGTAAGTCTTGAGTAGGTGCACTCCCATTTCCAACTTCCATTATGATCTCCTAAGTATCCTATTTCATAAGATATTATACACATGTGGAAGCATTAGCGAATGCTTCTTTCAGAATAACTATGGTTACTTAACACATAGTAAGTGGCTGTGCCATGTACAGTCCTTTATAGGACCATATGTATTACATGATGACCATAATGTAACTTGTTCCTAAAGAGATAAATGAATTTTTCATGAAGCAATGAGTGTTAGTGTTGTTAATACAGTTTACATGCTCTTTTTCATTTGCATTACAAATTACATGCATAAAGAGAAATGATGCTTATCAGTTTTTGCATGGAATCATTTTCTTCCTCCTTCGGTACCCTCAGTCAATTTGAGAAGTCTGATCAAATTAAGCTAATTCACCTTTAAGGAACCTCTTCTGACTGAGACCCTCTCTTGTGAAGTATATCTCAATGCAACAAAAAAAGGTCATGTGCTTAGGATGATTTGTAGCAAATATTATGAGGGCATGGCATGTGCATGTGTGTTATGCATAAATTACATGGTTCTTAGACCATTTGGTAGGTCATGGTTGCTGCTTTTCTGAGAAGTGAAAAATCAGCCAGTGTGTTGTACTACACTGTCAGGGTCTGTTATCTGAGGTAAAATGATTGCTTCTAAGACATTTTTATGTGTCCACATGAGCGGCCACACATTGAGGGATCATTTTCATTTTCTGTCAAGATAGAAACCATTACCAATTTGTTATGTTTTCTTTTACTTGGCAAACTTTTCCCTTCACATTTTTGGCCGAGCTGCTTTATTGGCATGGAGTACAACAGACATTTGGGTACTATTCAGCAGCGTTCTACTTTTTATGCAAGAAAAAAAGAGAGAGAGTCTAGAAGAAAAGAAGAAGAAAAAGAAATATGATTCTATTGTAAACAGTGTGTATGGTGCTTGATAATTATTACCAGATTTCACTGTGTAACAAGGCATTTGAGGAAGTGTTATTAGGATATCTAAGCAGAAGCACATGATAGAAAATTTTAAGTAAAAAATTTCTAAGATTCTTTCTTGGGAGAAATGGTGCCAATGTTTGGTGGCAATGACTGGCAGCAGACTGTCAAGCAGCTGTGTTAGGCCTCATTGCCACTCTGCTCCTTGAGTCCCACAGCATCACATACTGGAATGGCTGGAGAATCCTTTCCTGAGTTTGGAATTTACAAAACTGATTAGACACATGTCAGAAGGCTACAGCCAAGGGACTCATATGACTGTGTGGATGAAGTCCATATGCCAGTTTGTGTTTGGTCAGATAAAGCTTGGTTAGCCCTGAAAAGTCTCTGAGGTTATGTCTGACAGCGAATTGGAGAGCTTTATTAAAAAGAAAGCCACCTGCTCCTTACACAACAAAATGGGCATTTCCGAGAGTGGATATTAGGGAATATCCTATGTCATTCAGCAATTCGTAACATACTAAGTTTCTTATAAAGGAACACAAAGAAATAAAACAGAATTTAGCAGCCAAAAGAGACTTTGAAGGAAAGTATTCATTTTTTTAAAACCACATTGTTTTGATTATCATTCTAGAGATTTGTGAAAAGCACTCACCTTTCCCTTTATTCGCTTGATTTTTAATCATATGTCCCACTAACCCTAACGGTGATAGGGTAAGCACTCATTGCATGAATGATGAGACATGAGGTCCAGGTGATTAATTGTAAGCCCCAAGCAGTTTACATGCAGCTCCCCAAAGAAACCATTCAAAGATTTCAGACTCCTTTAGGATCTATCCAGCATCAAAAATAAGAAGAAACAAAATAGGAAAGACCATTCAAACAGCTCCAAAATTTTGAAAAATCTTACATTTAGTCACTAGATATAGTTTTCGGTATCATTCATCTTATTGACACCATAAACTGAGTAGTAATGTTTATTTTAAAAGTCTCCACAGAATTTTCTAATGCCTATCTATTGGAGTGATCTCCTTCAATAAACGTAGTTGCTGATAGTACCAAATTGCCTATTTATAAAAAAAAATTAGGAAGAAAAAAGTTGAAAGTTGATAGAGAAGGCTTCAGTCTTAGATATCATTCACCATATTGTTTCATCACAGATTTCTTACCATATTTTTAAATCTACATTTGACCTGAAAATTTATAGCCTAAATCTGTGTTGAAATTGTTACGGGAGAAATATGTCCTCTGTGAGTTCATGTGATAGGTAAGTGCTGCTGAAATATATTTACCACAGTGCAGAAATTATAGAGGTAAAAACCTAGGCTTTATTATTGTGCTCAAGCATAGATAAATTCAGGCCTTAGAGAAAACAATAAACCTGAACAATCATTAGGGCTCTGACAAGGTCTTTTAAAGGCAAAATTACATTAAGGCAGAGAAATATTTCTTTTACATATTGCAATCTTGTACATTCCTCTTAGGCCATAAAAGACAGATCCATAATCCCATGCTTCCAAAGTTGAACAAACTTCATTAAACAATCATATTCTCATATATAAACAAACTAGTTAAACAGACTTTATAGGTAAACTAAGTCAGGTTACAGATTAAACTACACTTAGAGTGTTAACAAATAGGCTGATTTGAGAGGGAAGATTTACATATCACCAAAGAATCAGAAACAATTGAGATTCTTCCTCTGACTTCTTATCTAGGGAATGTTTAAGGCTGCACCCCATAGGACAGGTTTTGGTCAAGTGAGGTTTATATTAACAGAAGACAGTCTTTCAGTTAACCAAAAGTTGCAGAAGGAATGGTACTGAGCCCCAAATAATAAAAATTAATAAAAGGAAATAAAAAATCTTAAGTTCTCATTATGAAACAATAAAGTACATAACTACTTCTGTGCATTTATATTCTTTCTCTAAATCAAGCTGAACATTCTCGCCTGTAGTACAGATAGTAGAAGTAATTCATGAAAACTAGAAAAACACTAGAATTTGAGAAATTGCCCAAAGTAAATATCATTTTAAAGACTTGTCTTAAGTGAGGTTAGGATTATAGGTATAAATCAAGGAACCTCATCAGGGAAAGACAATACCCTCTTGGACCAAATGTTTTGCCATTGTAAGCTCTTGGAAAATAGAAATAGGGTGTTCTTTCTGTTTTTAATAATAATCCCTATGCCATTTCTAGCATGCCCCTCTTTTCAGTGCCTCATCTGTGAATTAGAACAAATTAATATAGTATATATGCCACTTCTACCGTAATTATGAGTTTTCTCTATTTTGTGACAACTTTTATACTTAAGGCCTATTTTTTTCAAATTTTACCTTGATTTTTCTTTTCACCAGTCAGCAATATCTGCCATTCAGTCAACTTATCTGTACCAGAGGTTTGGAGGGCCTAGCTGGGCTGGCACACTGGTGCCAATATTTTAGATTTGGCACTGAGAAATCTTAAAGCCTTTCATTAGAGTTAACATAGTAATCTTGTGCTTATTATACATAATTTTGTAGAAGCAACAAGTACCAGGAGTTGAAGTCAATGTGCCACATCACCCTGAACACTAAGGCTTAATAGTGCAGATGGAAAAAGAATGTTGAGTCCTGGATGGGCTCAGACCACAATATAAGATATCATTAGAGGATATGGCCTTGTCCCATTGCAAATACTGGCAGAGCATTAAACACTTATCCTTTACATATTGCACTTAGTATAACGTGTATGTGGTACAGAATTGCATTGTGTGGCATGTGCTATGACAAAAAACAAACATTTAATTTTAATTCTAGTTTCCACCTTAGTAAAACATTCCACTGCCCAGCAGGAGTAATAGGATGGGCTACAGAACACAAACTCCAGTAGTGAGAGTGGAGGCAGCAGAGCAGCTGATATGAATTAACTAGATTGACATCAAATGGAGTCAGAAGACCAGGGATCCAGTCTGAACTTTCCCCTAACCTCAGGCAAGTCATCTAGCTTTTCTAGGCTTCACTTTCCTCATCTGTAAAGTGAAAGAGTTGGATGAAATTATCTCTAAGGCCTGTTACAGCTCCAAGATTTTGAGATTCTCTTAAGAGAAAAAACACCTTTACTCATGGGACTTGTAGAGATTCTAGGATGACAGGGAGGATGTGAGTCTTTCCCAAAGCAATCCTAGAGGCCCTGGCCTAGTTCTGCATAGGACTAGGAAGCTTCATCCCAGTCCCACGGTACTTAAGGGGCAGTTAAGGGAACTCAAATAAAGCTCTCTCTTAAATTTTCTTAGTCAGTCTTGATCTAGTATTCTTACAGTTTCCCTGACCTGGGCCTTCATCAGTATCCATATTTTCCATGAAAAATCCCATTTGCTGTTTTAGAATGGGCCTGGATTTGGAAAGGTTATAACCCAGACACATATCAGAATGGCACTTTCTTGACATTCAGTGCTCTAAGACTGGCGTCATATGACTCGCTACTGTCTGGCATTCACCCAAATGTTAGTTAGCATCAGTTAATACCTCCATCTTTTGGGGATGGATTTTTTTATGTTACTAGTTACTACTACCACAGTATAAAAACACAAGCATAAGATAGATTTTTTTACTTATGTTTTCATTAAGGATGTCTTTGAAAAATACATAAATCATTTTTATAAAAGCTTATATGAAGAGCTTACATGGAGCCGTTGGGGAGACAGATTTCACAAAAGTGAAGCAATTAGATAACAGTACAAGGAGGCAATATAGTATAGTGGGTAGAGCTTTGGACTTCATGTCAGGAAGACCTGGATTTGAATCCCACCTCAGACACTAAGCAGTTGTCTGACCCTGGACAAATCACTTAACACCCCTCAACCTCATTTTTCCTCATCTGTAAAATGGGCTATATTAGCACATACTTCGCAGAGTTGTGAGCATCAAGTAAAATAACATATGTAAAGCACTTGTCAAACCTTAAAGCCCCGTATAATTGTTAGCTTTTGGCAAAGATGACCATCTGAAATGTATATCAATCTTACTGAAATCTATTGTGTACACAGAGATGAGGCAGCTGTGGTAGAGTAGAATATAATATGTATTGCCTTGCCTTGGGGGTTGGGGGGACTTATTCGAGTTTTTTTGTATTTTCATATATACCTCTATATGTACATGTTGTCCCTCCTTCACCCAATAAAGTGTAAGTTCCTTGAAGATAGAGATTGTTTCATTTCTTCCTTTTTATCCCCAGTGCTTAAATAAGTGCTTGCTGTTTTAATATTAGTAGTCATAATTATTATAAATATTATAATTAATACAAAATTAGTATCATGGGGCAGAAAGGAATCAAGGATATCTAGATTCTAACAAAGTATAGAATCAGACTTTTGAAGGGTCGTAATTTGGAGGAGGCAAAAGTTACTGCACCCTGGGATGGTAAGGGTTAAACTTTTTATGGAAGAGGTACAGTATAAATGATGAATAACAGACTAATGGGGAAGAAGGAGCTATATGAACCAGAATGAGAAAAATGTTTTAAATAATAAGGAGTCTATTTGCAATAAATATTGAGTCAAAAGGCTTCTGTAAATGTAGTAGAGAATTCTTATAGGGGAATGTATGAGAAGTAGGAAAGGTTAGGACTGGGCTATAGACAACCTTGACTCCCAGACTGAGAAGTTTGGACTTGATCTCATTAGCAGTAGAAAACCATCAAAGTTTTTTAAGAAGAAAAGGGAATAAGCATTTATATTGATGCTGACTATGTTTCAGACGCTGTGGTAAGTAAGCACTTCACAAATATTTCGTTTTATCCTCACAACAACTCTAAGAGGTAAATGCTCTTATTATTTTGATTTTATGGTTGGCAAAACTGAGGAAAACTGGTTTTGTTGTTACTAATGATTTTTTAAGTGACTTGCCTAGGGTCCCAAGACTAGTAAGACTCAGGTCTTCCAGACTCCAGGGCTGTCGCTCTGCCTCATATGTCACCCAGGGGCAGTGACATTCCAGAACTCTACTTAAGGAAGACTGATGTGGAAAGGTAAACTAGAAGAGAGGAAACGGACTAGATGCCGAGGAACCTGTAATGCAGAAGAAATGGAACTGCAGTTGTAGCCAGAGAACTTGGGTTTGAAACCTGGCTCAGCTATTTGCGACCTTGAGGAAAACTCTTTTTTGTCTATTGGCCTCAGTTTCTTCATCTATAAAAGAAAAGGGTCAGAGAATATGATCTGCGTTCCCATCCTAGAGAGGCTCCTGTGAAAGTCAGCATGTGTGTTGGCAGTTACTAATCTCTTCCCAGTTAGCATTTTTTCCCACACCTTGAGAATATTTCCCTTTTCCACATATCTTTAAAGATCATGTCATCTTCAACACATTTTCCTCTGGGCATCTGGTCAGATCCAGCCCCACTTTCCCCATGTCATTTCTTTCGGTGCCATTACTTCTTTCTACAACACATTAACCCCAAAGCAGGAAAAGCCAAATATGATAGTTCTCTTGAATCGATTATGAAATGAAATGACTGTAGTCACACTGGCAGACCCATTCCATTTCACTTCTATTTCTTCCACATTTTTAGTTTGTTGGGGTCTTACACCTTTGCTAAAAATATGAGAAAGGAACAGGCAGGCTTTCAAAGATAATTCTCTACAACAGATGTGTTCTTTATAGACATACAATTGACTAAGAGGTTTGGAAAATGAGTTTGTTATATTATTGTTTGGCACTTTTTAAAATTTGACCTGGTAGAACAAAGTGTATTTCCTAAGAATTCTACTCTAATAAGATATTTTACTATGTTAAAATCATAAAAGATCCTTTGATAGGTACAGTCAAAAAGATAACAATTCATAGCTGTTCCCCAATGATCAGTATTAAGAATCATATAAAATAAGTAGGTATATGTTAGCCAAAGGAGCTCACTACCTCTCAGAGATTCTTGCACAAAGTCTGCATAGAAGATTCTTAAATAGATGATCAGATTCTCCATAATCTTGTATTTTTAGACGACATTGTGTTTATTATATCAAGCCCTATAATGAACACTAAAAGGTTTATTCAGTGAAATCCATCACCGTTCAGAAGAGATAAGCCTCTTAATAACACAAAAAAACAAGTGGATGAAGAACACATATTGCCTACATTATGACATGAAGTTGGATAGATAGTGCAATGCATTAATCTATCTGTACATAAATCCAAGGCAGGAATTGCAGATGGACAGTGAACTGAGCCCAGAATTCAATAGGAGGGGGAGAGCAGAATGGGTTTCATTTGGGAAAGTTTGTAGCATATAACAATCTTAAGCTGCTTCCAAGCCCATCATTTTTACACTAATTTTTCCCAGTAATATTGTGTGGCTGCAAATCATATAGCATAAACCTAGCAATGAATGAATGAATGAGCATTTATTAAGGACTTAGGGTAAGCACTGTATTCTAATAGGGAGAAGTAGCACATACAGTGGCCAAAGAGAGGTGTTTTGATTTGGAAAGTAAGCAAGAATGTTGATTGGAGCCATAGAAGAGTGGATGGCATACCCTTTCCAGTAGGAGTGGCAGTATCAATTTGATTGGTTACAGAACTGGAAAGTTTGGGAGGGAGCAAGCACAAAGATGGCTTTGGTTAAAGTGAAGCACTAGGGTAACTAGGTGGCGCAGTAGATAGAGCACTGTATTGGAATCAGGAAGATTCTGAGCGAGTCACATAACCCCATTTGCTCCAGTTTCCTCGTCTGTAAAAAAATAAAATGAACTAGAGAAGGAAATGGCAAACTACCCCAGTATCTTTGCCAAGAAAACCCCAAATGGGTTCACGAAGAGTTGGACACAACTGAAAACAATGGAACAACAACAAGAAAGGGAAACATTGATGAGGCCAGCATGATATAATGGATTAGGTAAAGTATTCACTGATCAGGAAGTTCAGGCTATAGGGCAGGCATTCCAGACCTAATAAAGTTAAGGCTTCTAGGGCACCATCTTTGATCTATAAGAGCTATAGAAAAGCAGCATACAAGGAGACTGAAAATTTCACATGACCCAAAGAACCCAAAGACACATGATGGTTAAAATCAGGCTGTGTCATATTACGGTGTTGGCTTATGCACAAAAAGTGTCACATTAGAATAGTGGTGTTGTAGGTCAGTTTTACGTGTCACACTTGGAATACTTCAGGAGCCTCCTGATAGTTTACCTCTAGTTCCTTCCTCTAACAAGTTCTCCTAATGCATAGCCTCAAATGAGGGCATGTATAACTAGAAATGATGAATCAATTATGTAATAAGAGTGAGATCTAACAGATGAATAGCTCAGATATTGCATTGGTAGCCACAAAAATAACAAAAGAGCCAGAGAAAAAATTATTAAGTTACATCTGGTGCATTGCTGTATCCTCCATGAAAGATTTATTGGAAGGGCACAGACCAGAATCATGCAAGATGGAAAGGTGTAAATTGGTTGTGGTCTGCAGTTATGAAGGAAGTACCCACATTGATCATTTGAGACCATTTGCCATATTAGACTGTCATTAAATAGAAATCTTATCTTAAAGCACTATTGTTTTGGTTACACTGGAGGTAAAATTACGTCCCTTGTACATAGTGGCCTGTAGCAGCTTCCTCATTGTAACATTAAAAGTTCCATAACACGATTTTATTTTCACATTTTTAACTTTAGTGTCATTGAAAACCTGGACTTTTGTCAAGGCCATCTAACAGTACACAGCCTTTGAATTCAACTTTAATACCTGCAATTTCTTAACAAAACACGGACATACCTTCTGTGCTACCGCCCATCTCTTTCTTTCCAGCCCACCAGCACCACTCAATGCCTAGCCTTATTTTACATTTGAAATACTTTAGTAGTTTCCTAACTGATTTTCTTGCCTTCGGGACCTTCGCCTTCCACGTTCTTCAAAGCAATATTACTAAGACATTGCTTTAATGGTGTTACTCTCTTGATTTAAGAAAAAAATAAAAATAAAACAAAACGTTGATTGGGTCACTGTTACCTGCAAGATAAAATCCAAATGTATGGCCTTATGGCCTTTCATAACCAAATTCCAACCTACCTTTCTATTCTCCCAGCAATCCCCTGAAGAGTCTTTAGCTGCCATATTCTACTCATCACATTCCCTAATCATCCCCAGTCCAACCTACCACCTCTCCACTCCACACCACACACACACACACACGCACACACACACACACACACACACACACACACACACACACACACAAATTGTTTTCCTGCTTCTGTGCCTTTGACCATGCTGTTTCCCCTACCTAGGATAGTTTCCTCACAGATAAGTCTGAGTTGGTTGGGAGCTCAGAAGACATCCATCTACTCATATCTGAACAAGAAATCCTTTACAACCTACATAACCAATAGTAATTCAGCCTTTTCTTAAAGCCCTCCAGTCATAGGAAATGTTATACATTGATTCCTGAGCCAGCCCATTCCACTTTGGGATAATTCTAATTGTTAGAAAGTTTTACCTTGCATTAAGCAGCAACGATTTCCACCCTTGTCTTCAGAGAACACTCTTGAGCTCAGATATGTTTTAAATAACATTATAACTTTAAAATTGTGATTCTCAAGAATTAGGCTTCAGAGACCAGCCAATCCAAACTCCTCATTCTACAAATAAGGAAGGAATCTCCGTACTCTTCATCCAGCCAAAAGTCCTATCCAATCCTACCCAGCTCAAATCTCATCTTCATAAAGCTTTCCGAGACTACTTCAGTCAATAGTGGTCTCTCTTCCCCTTCTTTGAATGTTCATTATCTGTGCCACTTACTTGGAAATTAATTATGCACTGCCTACTGCCATCTCTTGTATTATTGTCTTTACTGATTAACAATTTTGTTGATATTTTTTCTTGTGTCAAATTTATTTGTGTTGTTTAGCAAATATTCAGTGAAGAGTTTTCTTTTTAACCAAACTACAAGCTCCCTGAGAGTAGACTTATATGTGTGTATATGCTTCTACAGAGCAGTTAAACAGGCAGTCAGTAATTCTTCACTGATTAAATTGGTTAACTGAGTCTGGATGACTCCAGACCTATAAAAGACAACCTCCGGTAATTTTCCTATCATCATTTCCAGGTCAGGTTGAGTTACAGAGTAGAAAGAATCAAAAATGTTATGGCCACACTCATCCTAGGTGTTTGAATGTCCTAAGTGTTGCCTAAAACACGTTTCACTTGCCTCCAGTCCTCTATCAGAACACGCCTAATGCCCACAGCTTTATAACCCTAGGAGGTAAGCACATGGCTCATTTTAGGATAGGCTAAGGAGGATAGAATTTTTTGCTTAGTCACATTTTACATAATTCATACTTTCTGTTCATTGCCATAATTTGCTATTTCACTATATTTGTTAGAAACATTCACTACCATTTGAATCACTCCCTTTAGCATTTATAGATCTCTGCTATTAACCACCTCTCATTTCCTCTCAAGTGGGAATGTAGCTAAGAACAAATATTTATTAAGTCTCTAAAGTGTATGAGCCTATGTTAGAAATAGCATCTGACTAATGGAGTTACAGTGAGAGTGCATAAAATTAAAACTTCAGTCAGGACACAAAATAGTAATTTAATGTGTCAAAGATCACAGATTTAGGACAGGAGGGGACCATAGAGGTCATCTAGCCCAGCATCCTTGTTTTGTAAATCAGTCAACAAGTATTAAGTGCTTACTGTCTGCCAAAAATTGTACCAAGTGCTGAAAATACAAAAAAGAGAAAAAGAAAACAGGCCTTTCCCTCGAAGAGCTTTAATTCTAATGAGAGAGAAAATATGTACGTAATTAGGTATATACAACACATAAACCAAATGCTGGGTAAACTTGGTGGGGAGGCACTAGGATCTGGTGGGATTGGGAAAGGCATCTTATAGGAAGTGTCACTTAAGCTGAATGTTGAATGAACCCAGAGATTCTTAAAGGTGAAGGTAAGGAGGAGGGTACTTGCAGAAATGGGGCACAGCCTGTGCAAAGGCATGTAGACAGGAAGTGGATCATTACATGTAAGAAACAGCATCTAGACCAGTGTGGCTGAACTGTAGAGCGCACAAAGGAAAATATTGAGTAAGAAGACTGGAAATATAGGAAAAGATTAGGTTGTAAAAGCTTTAAATAACAGAGTTTATATTTGACCTTAGAGGTAACAGAAAGCCCCTGGATTCTATTGAGTGGTGGGATGACATGTTCAGACCTGTGCCTCAAGAAAGCCCCTTTGGTGGATTAGTTGCAGTGGAAAGAGACTTGAGACAGAAAAAACAAATAGAAGGCTGTTGCAGTGTTCGGGTGAAAAATGATGAAGGTATAAACTAGGATAATGGCCATATGAGTAAAGAGAATAGAACCTATCTGGGAGATTTTATACTGAGAGAAATGGCAAGATTTGGCAGTTAATTGGAAATGTGGAATTAGTGAGAATGAGGAATCAAGGATAATACCAAAGTTGCACACCTGGGTGTCTAAAAGGATGGTTTTGCTCTCAACAGTAATAGAGAAGTTTGTAAAAGGGTGGGTTCAAGGAGGAAAGATAATGAGTTCTTTTGGACTGATTAAGTTCAAGGTGCTTCTGGGACATGTCAGACTGTCTGTTGGTTGACGTCAGTCATACTGGTATTTATTAATAAGTGGCAGAATGGAGCTTCAAACTTATACCATCTGAGTCCAAGTTCAGTGGTCTTTTTACAGCGCCACACCACCTCCTATAGAAGTGATGTGGTTGGTCACCAAGTTACATTTTTTTCTTCTGGTTCTCTAGAGGTAGGTGGATTTCTGCTTTGAGCTAACATGATCATTTGTCTTCCAGAGAAACACAATGGCCTTGAACAGATCACTTTACCTGAGTTTACTTTTACTGCTTCAATTACTCCCACTACCATTATTGAGCTGAGACACAGATTTTGCACAAGTTGCATAGATCCTACCCTCTCTCACTTTGTTAGAAGAGACTGTAAAATGTAGTATCCCATAAAGAGCATTTTCAGGATGGAAAGAATTGAAGTTTGTGGACAGTAGGGTATGTCTATTCCAAGAATAGGAAGTGAGTTGATGCTTTATTGGTTTTGGAAATTCAACTTAGTTTTCCTGAATGATAATCTTAACATCCTGTATACTTTGCTTCATCTTCTTTGGGGAATAAATGAGTAGTGATAATGCAGCTGTAGAAATTGTTTACTTATTGTTTCTCAGAATGAACCAGCTCTCCCAGTCATTTTCATCAGTTCCATAATATTATGTTTTATAGCTCTAATATGACTTCATATTCATGAAGTGCTTGTTGCACAAAAAAGAGGTACTAAGTCCATTGTATAAAATACCTGAAGCAAGTCTTATTATTTTCCTATCTCTGTGCCATCATATTTCCCTCGCTTCACTCAGTTTCACACAAAAGAAATCACTAAAATTTATTCTGTTCTGATTGAGCAATTTTTAATAGAAGTGCTACTTCAAATTTAGAAGAAAAAATTAACAAATCTGAAATGGGAGGTAACATTTAAAGAGTTTTTCCAGTCCACAACTGTCTGTTGCTCAGTCATGACATCAGAGTATCACTGGACCTTCTCCAGACCACCAGGTGTTAGCTGTGTAGAAGTCAGTGGAGGAGGTGAGATAATTTTGGTACATAACAGATTCTCACTAGGGAGTATTACTTTTTTTTTTCCTTCCTATTGGCCTCCCTGAAAGCCAAACCTTTTTGGAGCTTAGGTTGAGGTAGGCTTCAACATACTTTTCCCCTATGAAAAGCAAGTTGTTTGTTGCCTTTGAAAATATGCCTCTTAATTTTTCGAGGACTAAAACAGTGGTATCACTTAATAAAATTCCATATTCAACTTTTCTGTGGGAACCAAAATACTTTTATCAATTCAGAATTGATTGCGAAAAGGCAAATCAGTTATGATAGCTATGACCATGATATTGAATGTAGTTTTAAGAGATGGTAGTGTCTCAGAGAATGTTGAGATAGTAGAGGAAAAGTTGTGTGACTAGATGTTTTTCACTTGAACACTTGTCTTTTCAAGAATTAGGATAAACATAACAAAATTCATCTGCAAGAACAAAAGATCAAAAAAATCAATGAAAAAACAATGCAAAGCAAAGCAGCCTAGCAGCTCAAGATTCTGAACTATATTACAAAGGACTAATCATCAAAACAGTCTGGTACTG
>JAQQSZ010002089.1:0-14869 GCA_028646595.1 Phalanger gymnotis | reverse complement strand
TCAGAGGGCAGGAGTAGTGAGTAAAAGTTGCTAAGAGGTAGATATCAGCTCAATAGAAAGGATTTTTAACTTACTTGCCTAAGGTCAAGCAAATAATAAGGATCAGAGGTGGGATCTGAATCTAGGCTCTTTTCTGAAAAAAAAAAATGCTTTTTCCAGTGTACCAGATTGATATATACTCCGAGGGATGGAGGTCACTAGTGGTATGCCGCAGCGTTCTGTGCTTCCTCTTCTCTAGTTCAACATTTTTTTTTTTAATCCACAATTTAGATGCAGATATAGATGGCATCGCTATATTACTATAGGTCCCAAAGTGAGGCAGGTTATATAATACGGTGAAAGATGCAATCAGGATTCAATCAATGATCTTGATTTACCGGAAAGGTTGGGCTAAAGATGAAATTACAGTGTCAAGGATTAAATGTAAAGACCAGCATTTAGGTTAGCAAAACAAGACAAAACAAAAACAACATTAATTCCTTTATCTAACTAGGTACAGGAAGAGAGAGATCGGGTTTTAAGGAAGTTCTTGTGAAAAAGGCCTATAAATTTTGGGCAACCACAAGGTCAACAAGAGCCAACAGGGTATGGAGACTTTTTTTTTTTAAAGTTAATACAATATAGTTGTTATGGTTGTTATGTGTTGTTCAGTCATGTCCAATTTGTTGTGACTCCATTTGGGATTTTCTCAGTAAAGATACTGGAGCAGTTTGCCATTTCCTTCACTAGCTCATTTTCTTTTTACAGATAGGGAAACTGAGGCAAATAGGATTAAATGACTTGACCAGGGTCACACAGCTAGTAAGTGTCTGAGGCTAGAATTAAAGCTGAGGAAGATAAGACTCCCTGACTCCAGGTCCGGCACCCTATCCACCACGTCACTTACCTGCCCCGTATTAATATGAGTTTGCTCTTAAGCCCCTGAGGCAGCTAGGTGGTACTGTGAATAGAGTGCGGGGCCTGGAGTCAGGAGGACCTGAATTCAAATCCGGTTTCAGACACTTATGACCCTGGGTGAGTCACTTAATCCTGTTTGCCTCAGTTTCCTTGTCTTTAAAAATGAGCTGGAGAAGAAAATGGCAAACCACGCCTGTATCTTTGCCAAGAAAACCCCAAATGGGGTCACAAAGAGTTAGACACAAATGAACAACAAATATGGACAAGGAAAGACTTAAGGGGAGTATTTTATTATCTTTAAATTGTAGAATATTAGAGTTGAGGCAATCTTAGAGGGCATCCAATTCAACTCCTTCATTTAGCGGAGGAGGAAATCGAATAGAAGAACACTGAAGTTCGAACACGGAAACACAGGATTTTAGGTGGTAGAGTGGATAGAACCCAAGACTGGGAGTAAGGAGAATCTGAGTTTGAATCCTACCTCAGATACTTACTAGCTGTGTGACCCCTCAGAAGTCACTTAACCTCTCTGTGCCTTGGTTTTCTCATCTGTAAAATCAGGCTAACATGCTGGCTATTATTATTATCTAGGGCTGGGCAGGGTGGGCGCCTTAAAGATTATCTAATCCAACTATCTTATTTTATAGATGAGGAAACTGAGGCCTATATGGGAAGTGACTTGTTTAGGGCAGCAAGACAAACGGTAAGTAGGAGATTTGAGATCTGAACCTGGGCTCTCTCTAATACTCCACCACAATGGTATTTCTTGACCCACAATAATAGCAGATCTTAGGAATAGATCTCAAACCAGAATCTAGGTCATCTGACTCTCAGCCCTATACTCCAGACTGTCATTGAAAGAGGAAGAAGATGGTGGTGTTCTGCTGGGCAAACCTAGGACCAATGGTAAAAGCTACAGGGAAGCAGATTTTAGCTTCACAGAAACAGGAACTTCCTAACAAATAGAACTAACCAACCATTTCACAGGTTACCATAATAGTAGTTCTCCATTATGGGAAATATCTGAGCAAACATTAGCTAACCATGCATCAGGGATGTTGTTGGCAGGTTTTCTATATTGGGCAGAACTTAGACCAGGGGACTTCTAAGATTTTCCCAACTTATATGATTATATGAATTACAAATGTAAAGATTATATGAATTATAAATATAAAGGAAAATAATAATATACTTCTATAGCATTTTAAGGTTTACAAAGTGTTTTCTGAGTTAACAATTCTCTGAGTTAAGTAGGGTAAATACTATTATTCTTGGTTTACAGATGTGGAAACTGAGGCTCAGAGAAAGCATGTCACTTCCCCATGGTCAGATTGTCATTAAATGTCAGAGTCAAGATACAAACCCAGATTTCTTAGATGCTGCACTGTCTTTACTATACCAAACTGCCTCTTTAAAGTCAACAGTCAGTCTAATATAACAGCTGTAACATTATCCTTGGACATTTTGATGCCCTCTGTCCACAGTGGCTTCACATGGGTGCTGGCAGACGGGAGGGAATGGGACCCTCTGCCCCAATTTTATGGCCTTTTGCTATAATTTCCACACCCCTGCCTGGTTTTCAAAGCTAGTAGCAGTCAGGGAGCAAACTCCATGTGCAATCGTTAAGCCCCTGCCCAGGACTGCAGCTTTAAATCTTTCAACAGAAAAACATGAGTTATAGCTGTTAGTGATGTCTCTTTTGTGAGGCCTAGATAAACCTAGACAAAGGAAGTCTGGGAGTCAGCAGAGAGCTTGGAAATGACTTGGCTCACCTGGCCTCTGAGCTCAGACCCTAGTCACTGGGAGAGGAGTGGTGAGAGGCAAGAGTTTGATGGATTTGAACATTTGGGAGGGAAGTCTCTGGGCTTTTATTTAACCCTTAGCAGAGATTGTCCCAATCCAACTGCCTCATTTCACAGATGAGAAACTGGATGTCAGTAAAGTTAAGTGAGTTACCTTAGGCAAGAAAATAAGTTAATGGTGGGATCAGGACTAGAGAGTTTCGGTTAATAACCCTAGGGTCAGGTTCGACTATTCAACGTGGATCAAAACTGACCTCCTGACGAAAAGACATTTATTAATAGTTTGATAGATCTATGCTATATTCTATGTAAAGAGAAGTACATAGATTTTGGGTCCCAGATGAACAGTTATAACTAACATGATGTGACCAGGGCTTTGCTACAGGGCACTGATGTGTGTGTGTGTGATTCTTCCCTGCAAGAACTGTGGTCCTCCACACCTTGCCTTGTGGTTCTCTGTTGGCCTACATTACCTTGTAGTACTATTGTCCCCCAGGCCACCACTCTCAGGGGCGAATCCTCCAGTGTGTCTTCTTTCCTAGGGCACTAGTTGGACCGTTCAGAGATGGGTTGTCTCCCTTTCTGGTATGTTACACTCACAGTCAGACCATTCTTTGTGCAGACGCTGTAACCTCCCCACTTACTTGAATTTGTCCCCAGGTGCAAGAATTCCTAGTTATAGTTTTGCTGCTAAATGTAAAACCCCAGGTAGGTAGAGGGCAAAGAGGTCTGACTACAAGGTCAAGGGCTAAATATTAGTTTCTGTAATGACACAGATTGTGTTTCAAGATAGGACTGGCAGAGAAGGGAAAGAGATAATATGGCATCATAGAAAGAAAGCTGAGTCAGGTGGCCTGGGTTCTACTATATACTATGTGTGTGTCCTTGGTCAAGTCACTGCCCTAGTCTGGGTCTCAGATTTCTTATCTATACTACAAAAGGCTTAGAGTAGATGAAGTCTGAAGTCTAAATCAATCGATCGATCAACATCGATTAAGCACTTAACTCTGTGCCAGACACTGTGCTAAGTGCCAAGGATGCATTGATTTGGCTTCTCACAGCCAATCTAAAATAACATGGGCATTTCCCAACTTTTAAAAGACAATGAAAACAATTTTTAAAAATCTGTAGTTGATCTTCAAATAAGATGAAATTTAAATTATTCATTTGATATTAGATAATGATCGAGTTGGTTTACCCTTGTTTTTAATAGAATGAGAAAGTCTCTTCATATTGGGCTCCAATTTCCTATGGAATGTGGTATAATGGACAGTGCTGGCCTTGGGGTCAGGAGGACCTGGGTTCAAATCCCATCAAAGATACTACCTGTGACCCTGTGCAAGTTACATTCCTTGCATCATCAGTTCCTTTATCTGTGAAATGAGAGAGTTTGGACTTTGATGGTTTCTAAGGTCTCTTCAAGTTCTAAACCTATGTTCCCTGTCCCCCTTGGATACACACCATCCTCCACAGTCCTTCAAAAGATGGCAGAGAGCAGGACATTTCCATGTCCTGAGAAATGTCGAAGGGTTGTGGGACAAGCGGAGAGGTCATGGGCCTTCTCTACAGATCAAGGAGTATTACATGTACGAGGTGGTGTAGTGCATAGAGTCTGGAGTCAAGAGAATCTGAGTTCAAATCTAGCCTCAGACACTAGCTGTAAAACCTTGGGCAATTCACTTAACCTCTGTTTGTCTCTGTTTCCTCAACTGTAGAATGGGGACCCTGGAGAGGGAAATGGCAAACCACTCCAGTACCTTTGCCAAGAAAACCCCATAAATGGGGTCAGAATGAGTCAAACATGACTAAATGACTTACCAACAACATTTAATGTACAACTGGGCGGAACACCGTGGGGAATAATATTATGTAAGAGCTGTTGAAGCTCTTTGATAAATATCCCTTCTTCTACAAGCAAGGAAAAGCCCAAAGCAAACCACCTGCAGCTAATATTAAGGGCATAAGGGAAATCAGGATTGGGAGTGGAGAGGAGGGCAGAAAGGGCTTGGAGGGGGCCACTGGAGCAGGGATCTAAGTGACTGCACCTCTCTTTCCCTGGCTGGTGCCTTACCCGGAGCTGTTAATCTTAGTCTTTTCCCTAAGCACTAAATCCTCTCTTAAAAAGTCACACCCTCCCCCAAACTCTTCTTTTTAGAGAGTCCTTTAAAGCAGACCAGAAATGAAATAAACAATAGAGTGATGCTAGCCAGGGCTCAGTCCAGATGTGAATGATGTAGGTGATAAGGTCTGGGAGATGAGGGGTGGAGGGAGGGAGAGAAGACAAAGAAGGCAGTTAAGGGCCTTCTCCTTCCTTCTTTTTTTCTTTTGTTCTTTTTCCTTGGTCTCTACCAAGTGCCTTTTAAGGAGTTGTATTCTGCTTCTGTGAGTTACAGAAACACATCTCAATCAGTTTTAACTTGGGGTTTGTGTGTATGTCTCCTTATGGCTTTTCAATGTACCAATACTATAAATCTAGCTGACAGACTCTGACCACATTGGGTCTCCAGAAATGTTTGCTCACTTGGGGAATTGGCTTGCTTAGCAGATGGGGAATAGGATAATGAGCCTTTTAACAGAGATAGTAGCATTTTAGCAATTTCCCCTAAAAATGAGGGGTGGGACAGGAGTGGGAGCAGTAATTTGGGTGCCATTTCGCAGGCTCAGTGGTCCAGATGACACCCATAGAGCAGCCCAGCTAATAGAGTTCTCTCCTACAATCCAGAAGACAAGGACTGGGTCTGTGCATGGGGCCTAAGATTGCCTCAGGGATAATGAGGTGCTTTGTAAATGCTTTTGGATAATGTGAGTCATCTGAGAACCATCTAAGATGCAAGGGCCCCTAAGAATACAAACTGTAACTTCCTGGGTACCTTTCTGGGGTTATCCAGCCTCCACTGCCACCTTTTTTTTTGGGGGGGGGGGTAAAAGTTATTTCAATCCTCCCATTCTCATGAATATTTATATTCTTTTTAAAGACTTCCAGAGACAAATTGTGAATGGCATTTACCTTATTAATCTAAGAATAATAAATACACAATGGTATCTGCTGCCATAAGTTTCAGCTGTCCTCTACTAGTGAGAATGTTTATTTCTGTATTGCTGTAGAAGGGCAGTCTCCTCCCTTCGCCTCTTCTGGGACCCCAGGACTTCCTTGGAATTTAAATCAATCACTTAACAAATATCCACTGAGTACCTACTATGTGCCATAGCCAGCTGGGGGACACAGAATAAAACAGCTGGGGCCTTCAAGGAGGCATGTACAAACAATTGCATTAACAGCTGTTGAAGATAAGTACTCAAGGAGAATTATTGACATTTATGGGGCCCTCTAAGGTGTGCAAAGCTTTTTTTACACATTTTGCTTCACTGGGTCCTTATAACTTGTCATTCAAAGCCCTTTGTAACGTGGCCCCTTTCTACCTTTCCATTTTTTTTACACCTCACTTCCTCCCTGCGACCCTCTTCCCCAATCCCATGTGCTCTAATCCAGCGACACAGCCCTCCTAGATATTCCTCCAACAAGATACTCAGAATCCCTACTATCCTCCCTCTCCTTCCCCTAGGTCTGGAATTCTTTCCCTCATCATCTCCATCCTCTGGTTTCCCTGGCTTCCTACAAGTCCTAGATAAAATCCCACCTTCTGCAAGAAGCCTTTCTGGATTAATGTTAGAGCCTTCTCTGTTCATTGTCTCCAGTTTACACTGTCTCTATCTTGTTTGGACATAGCTGTTTTGTTTTCATGTTGGTCTCCTTGAGTAGACTGTGAGTCCCTTGAGAGCAGGAACTGTCTTTTGCCTTTCTTTATACGTTCTCTGTACTTAGTACAGTGCCTGGTACATATCTGGTGTTTAATAAATGCTGTTTGACCGGCTGACTATAACAATCCTGCATGGTGGTTACTACAGGTATCATTCATCCCATTTTACAGGTGAGGAAACTGAGACTTAGGGTATTTAAATGACTTGCCCCAAATTTACGTAGCCAATAAGTGGCAACGCCAAGAATTGGACTTGGGTCTTCCTATGCCAAATCTAGGGCTCGTAATACTACACCACTCAGCTTCCTCGTGAGTGATACAGACCATAAGAGGTTCTGGGAGTTCAGAGAGGGAGCCATCTGTCTCTTCCCTACTGAAAATAAAATAAAAAAAAAGACTTTCCCTTCAGAGCCTTTTAAGACCAGATCACTAAAGAAATCCAGTTGTAAAGCTTTGCACATCCCCGACTCCACCCCCAAACACACCAAACACAACTCTCCGGCTCCTCTGCTCTTCCCCAAACTCCTCTTTGTTCTGGTCATTCTCAGAAAGAGTGTGAATTTCATCCATCACTTCACTACTCTTTACATTTTCCAGAGAAACAGGCACTGTCCAATTAAGAATTTTAAGCACACACAGACGCTTCATATTGAGTGAATATCACTTATGAGCTGCCGATTCTGATCTATGGAAAGGCTACGCCATGCACTCAGTTAGAACGAGAAGAAAATTGCCACAAGCCTGGCCTGGAAGTTCTGAACTCTTGGGGTGATTGGCAGGCCGCCTGCTTTGAGCTTCCCGGTGTCTCTTGAGCTTTGTTCTTCCTAAGTGTTTCACAGCTAGTCCCTGTCACTAATGGAATGGGAGGAAAGACTAGTAGTTTCCTTTCAAATTCCATCATCACTGGCCTCTGAGTCCCAAAGAAAGGCTTAAATAAAGGGGAAAATAATAGCTCCTAAAACATAAGTTCTAAAACACATTGGAGCCACTGAAAAGAAAAAGGGAAAATCTTTTACACTTTGAAATTCTAAGCGCTTACATGATCTGAATGTTATCTCAAGCACACAACTGGCTCCACTAGCCTTTCTTTGTTAACTTGAGTCCAGTCCGGAGTTCATTATCGATTTCAAGCATTTTTATTCATGAAGCATTGTAATTTTCTTTTACGTTTATTGGTCCTTAACTCACATAAAGCACTAAATAAAACCCAGGAGCAAAGCCTGAGACTTCACCATCCATCCATTTTTATGAAATACTTTTGAAGTGACTTGAGTACCTGTTTGAACCATGAAATGAAATGTGTCGGGAAACACTTCGTGGTCATGTGAAATAGTATATATGCAGGCATGTGTTCCAGCTAAGAGCTGCAGATGGATTTTTTTGGGGGTGGGGCTGGAAGTCATAAAGTCTATCTATATGACCAAAGCAGTTGTGGATTTATTTATGTTTATTTGTCTCTCCAGCAATAAGTAAAATCAATTAAATAATTAAAATCTATTAAATCAGTGAAAATAAAAATTTATTATTTATTTAAACCATAATATTTTAAGTTTTGAAACACAAGGAAAGCAAGAATTGAAAGACAATTCTATTTAATGAGCTTTTATGGAGCAGCTACCATGTGCCAACTACTAAGTGTCGGGGATACAAAAATGAGTCTACTCTCAAAAAAAAAATTACATTTTACCCTTCCTTTCTTTGGAGATGGAGATAAAAATTAATTTTTTGAGTTTGCTAATTAGAATAGCTAACGTTGATACAGCACCTTAAGGTTTGCAAAGTACTTTAGGAACACCTCCTTTGACTCTCTCAACAACCATGGGAGGTAGGTGCCATTGCTATTGTACCCATTTTACAGGTGAGACAGAAGATAAGTGACTAAATGTAGTCTTTCTTTGGTTTTCCTCTTTTAGTCCAGCTTATCACTTACCTCACCTGGGATAATAGCCTAAGGCCAGCCCAGGAGGAAGATCATGAGCCATCTTCTATTGTTTCCTTTTCAAGGCCCTCCTCAGACAGTCTTATCTCATCTTTTACCCTTCCTGATCCTCAGTTTTGGATCTACCCCTAGCCTCTGCCCCTCCTCACTGAAAACAAACAATGCTAACATTTGCTTAAAGCATAGCAGCAGGTGTAAAACAGGTTATGGAGGGGTCAGGGAAGAGGAGTCAAAGTGGCATTAGACTCTGCCCTAGGGGGATTGAGTCCCTCTCCCATATCTGTCACTAGTCAGTGAAGAGATTTTGGCTAAGTCTCTCCTATCTGTTCCTTTGTTTTATTATCTAGAAAATGGGCATAATAATGCCTGTCCAGTATACCTTACATGTTTGTTGAGATGCTAAATGCAGCTATATTTTCAGGAGAACTTGGAAAAATATTACATATTTGGAGATACAGCTGGGATACCACTGATAAGTTACAGATATCCCTGCTCCTGCAGCAAGGAAGTTGGCCACCACTGAAATAGAGAATTAACAGGGAACTTAATTTGATGCCTTCAGCTCATTTTGTAACCCTATACTCAGCTTCCTGAAGACTGTCAGCCCAGTCTTTCCTCCTAGGCATAGTGTTTGGAAGTATGTGAAAAGTATGGATTTTCATATATGCCAGGTAGATGAAAAAGCCTGGAAATGTTAAGTATTTACTCCTATTCCTCCCTCTCCTCCTGTTACTGTCTGCCCTTGTGGCCTCTCTCTCCCTAAGGACTTGTGATTCTGGAAATTCTAGATGGGGTCCCTCCCTCTGACTGGAGGATGAAGAGCTCCTCTGTGACCTCTAAAGAGGGCTCCCAGGCCAGCCATCTCTTCCCGCTCTAAGATTTCCTGATTCTATACTACCTGGCTCTATACTGATATTTCTTCCCTCTTTCATCCCTTCTCCACCAATGTTACCTGTTTCCTGGGTTCTAAAACCTAACCCAATCAGTAGTAACACTGACAGCCAGCTGCCTTTTCCCCGCTCAAGTGCTCAAAAATACATTTTTGCTAGTGAGGAAAAAATCATTAAAAGCCAACTAAGAAATCATCAGTGAGGGAAAAAAAAATTTTATAGCTATTTTCCCTGATAAAGGCCTCATTTCTCAAGTATACAGAGAACTAAGCCAAATTTATGAAAATAAGAATCAGGCCCCAATTGATAAATAGTCAAAGGATGTGAACAGGCAGTTTTCAGAAGAAAAAATCAAAGCTATCAATAGGCATATAAAAATGCTCTAAATCACTAATAATTAGAGAACTGCAAATTGAAACAATTCTGAGATACCACCTCATACCCATGGGTTTGGCTAATGTGACAGAAAAGTAAAATGACAAATGCTGGAGGGGATGTAGAAAAGTAGGTACGCTAATCTGCTGTTGGTTGGGTTGTAAACTCGTCCAATCATTCTATAGAACAATTTGGAACTATGTCCAAAGGGCTATAAAACTGTGCATACTCTTTAACCCCAAAATACCACTACTAGTTCCGTATCCAAAAGAGAGTTTTTTTTTAAAGGAAAAGGACTATCTTGCCCTACAAGAAAGTAAGGGAAAAGGGCATGGGGGGCAGTGGGGTGACAGAAGGGAGGGCTGACTGGGGAATGGGGCAATCAAAATATATGCCATCTTGGAGTGGGGGCAGGGTAGAAATGGGGAAAAAATTTGTAATTCAAACTCTTGTGAAAATCAATGCTGAAAACTAAAAATATTAAATAAATAAAAAATAAAAAAAAGGACTTATATGTACAAAAATATTTATATCAGCTTTTTTTTTTTTTGTGGTGGCAAAGGATAGGAAATTGAGGCAATACCTGTCAATTGGACAAGTTGTAGTATATGATTGTGATGGAATACTATTGTGCTATAAGAAATGATGAGCAGGATGGTTTCAGAAAAACCTGGGAAGACAAATATAAACTGATACAAAGTAGTTCTATAGTTTTCTGTAAGCAGAACCAGGAGGACATTGCACACAGTGATAGCAATCTTGTAAGGATCACCAACTGTGAAAGACTTAGGTACTCTAATCAATACAATGATCCAAGACAATTCCAAATGATTCATGAAAGAGACCTGATGAACACAGAGTGCATATTAAACCATACTTTTTTCACTTTATTTTTTTTTTGCCTTTAAATTTTTTTTTTTTTTTGCAACACGGCTGATAAGGAAATATGCTTTGCATGACTTCACATGTATGATTGCTACATATTGCTTGACTTCTCAGGTGGGGGGAGGTGTGAGGAGGGAGAATTTGGAACTCAAAATTTTAAAAAGGAATTAAAATAAATAATATATTAAAAGAAATCATTGATTAGGGTGAAGAAATCATCAAAGGACTATAGTAATGTAAAAGAAAACATCGACAGACTTCAGAACCCTGATTAGTGCAACATAATCTGATTAGTGGGTAGTGGGTTATTTGAAGAATAAGGTATACATTTTAGACATGACCAATATGTTGATTTGTTTTACTTGCTTGAATCTACTTATTACAAGAAAGAATCCCTTTGGTAGGGAGTAGGAGTGCTGGGAAGGTAGAGAGGAAGAATGAGGTAAAACATGAGTCCTCAGGGAATGACAATAATGTAAAAAAGCAAAAAGCATAAACAAAACATCCAAAAACAACAAAAAAAAATGGTTAAAGAACTAGAACTAGAAAAGTGATTCCCATCTAGTGGTTCTCAGACTCCTTGGGGGTTCAGAGTGATGGTCCAAAGGGTTCATGGTACTTTAAGGAGCAAAAATTTGCCCGATTCTGTTACAATATATTTTCCTCTATGATAATAAATACATATATGTTTGAAGCATATAGATTTGTTTCTGTAATTTAAAACTATCACGATATGCCCACAACAATTTTGGTGTTTGTGTTTTGATTACAGCAAACTCTGAACATTTCTTTCTAAACTCAGTTTGTTCTTGCAGTTTCTCAATCTGTCGTCAAATTGTTTCCAAGCCACCATGAAGTCTGGCATTTGAACTTAAAATGTTCCCAAGTGGTGGTCAGATATATGCATATAACCCCATTTGTATTCTGTACACTGCACCAGAATAGCTTCCTCATTTCCCTCCATTATCCTATAATTGTATTGCATCAGCACATATAAAGATGTAATCAAGGTGTTTGTGTTCTTGTAGCACAAATGTCAGGCTCTTTGGAAACCATAATTGCTGGGGATATGCATTACAGGCCATCTTGAAATGATCACAGAAACATCACAAATATTCTTCAGAAACAAAATTTATGTTGACTTTCATTGCAGTACTAAGGATGTTTTCTGATTTAAACTTACCTTCTACTTATGTTACTATATTTCCACCGGGCAGATTTTCAAATGAACTGGTTGGCAATAATGGTCAGTCAGTTCAGTGGAGTTTTTGTGAGAGTGCAGCTGGTGAGCCAGTGGTGAAAGATCAGAAAGTCAGGCCTCAAGTGATTCTTTCCTTAGAAAGGTTAGTTTGGATATAAACACTGTGAAAAACGAAGGAATATATGACACTGAACTTCAAGTTCATTTATAGTTTAATGCAATACTTGTCATTAGCTGTTAGAAAAGCAAATGTTCTATATCATACCTAGCTATTCATTTTCATTGATTGATTAGGTGGCTAAAAATAAAAAAAAATTATTTCCATCTCTCAGCAAGAGAGATTATAAAATTTTCTTACCATTTTTCATTAGATATTTGTGTATGAGCGTTTTCACTTTATTATTTGTTTCAATCAAAATAAATAAATAAACAATGTGGAACTATACTTAAGCCTGTGTTTGTATGGTATGGAACTAAACATCACAAGCTTTTGTTCAAATTAAAAAGTCAAATATTGAAATTATGCTTATATGTAATCATTATATTATGTTAACTTCAAGTTGCAACTTATTTTGTTAAATAAAATATTATTTGTATTTAATAAAATTTGTAAAACAAGGAAATGTAATATGAAGTCTTAGATAATAATGAGCAAATAACTTCCTATCAGATTCCTTCTTTAAATCCTATAGAATGTCCCATAAGACATATTCATAATTATTTTATGCTTTTATAATTTTATATTTAGTTTTCATAATTATAATTTGAATAAAATTTTATATTTTATAATTATATAATGTAAATTTGGATTTGAGGTTTTAGGGGGTAAAATCATCATTGTAGTTATTATAAAGACTTAATGAATAAATCTAAAATCTTATGAATTTGTTCCTTTGTTTCAATTATGTCCAACTCCTTATGACCCCAAATGGGGTTTTCTTGGCAATGATACGGGAGTAGTTTGCCATTGCCTTCTCCAGCTCATTTTACAGATGAGATAACTGAGGCAAACAGGACTGAGTGACTTGTCCAGGGTTACATGGCTAGTAAGTATCTGAGGCTGGATTTGAACTCTGGAAGAGAAATCTTTCTGACTCCAGGCTTGGCAATTACTCTAGCAATTTACAATTCACAATATTTTTTTTTTTTAATCTGAAGGAATTCAAGAAACAAAAACATTGGGAACAACTGAGCTAAGACTCAATGATCTAGAAGACTTTTATTGTCCCTTCCAACTCTGAAGAGCTATGATTTAAAGGGTTTCATTCTGAGAGTCTCTTGTAAAATAGTGATATGAACCTATCTTCAAAACAGAAATAAAAATTTGGTAATTTTACCAAAAATGCTACTTTAAAATTTAGTTTATTTTTTAGTTGCCTTCTACTATTTGTGATTGCAATTTAATGAAAGCTTCCATTTTTGTTTTTTCTAGCTTTTTTCTAGGTTTCCTCAAAATTCCATTCACAAACTGAGGACGAAGGGTTACAAAAGCTCAGAAACTTAAGACATAGCCAATGAAGGTCAATGAGTTTACGAACAAAACACTGAATCTGGGATATGTCAGTTTCAACTATAAAGCTGATCGTTCTGAGATGAATGTCATGCCAGGTTTTAGCCCAAGAGAAAACAACAGTGACATTGTTGTATGTCAGGAAATTTTTGTGCTATTTAGTGGTAAGTTTGATGTATTGAATTGTTGTCTTTCATAAGGGAGTATGATATAGTAGAAAGAGTAATGTACTGTATTTGGAGGCAGATGATTTCAATTTAAATCTCATCTCTACCACTTAGTACCTATGTAACCTTGGGCAAATCACTTTACCTCTCTAGACTTCGGTTTCTTCTTAAGGGCTCTTCAGACCTAAAAGCTATGATTTTATGAATCATGATACACCAACACTATAACACTTTCTCTGCTCAGTAATCTTCAATAGCTCCCTGTGGTAAGCCAAGAAAAATTCAAATTCCTCTGCCTAGTCTCCCACAATCTGGTGTCACCTATGTTGACAACAATCTCATATTACTCCCCTCCATACAGCCAATAAGGGCAACTCTCTTCCCTAGCACATTTCCTGTGCTTTCCTGTCTATCTGCTCATGCCCTATGCCTGGAATATCTTCCTTCCACTCAAGGGTAACGTAAATACCCCTGGAGCCACCAACTCTTCCCCATCCTGTCTGCCAGTAATGACTTCTTCCCTAGGAGTTCCTGTTGAGCTTTATTTGCCTATCTCTAACACTCTGATCATCTATTATCGTGTATTGTTGCAGTGTGGTAAAGCCACACTGATTGCCCCCAAGGTGTGAGTTTCTGTTCTATTTATGATTCAATAGAAAAGGCATAGAACTAGCTGAACAAGACCTTTTTCCCACCTAACTGGTTGATAATTCACTTCTGTGGGACTCAATTTCATAGAATCAGAGAGACTTTCTAACTAGAAAAAAAGCCTTAAAGATCTAGTAGTTTAGCCTTCTCTTTTTATAGATGAGCAAACATTCCCATAGAAGGGCAGTGACTTGTCTGAGGTCGTACAAGCTGGGATGAACAAAACCAGTATTTGCGTCCAGGCTCTGACTCCAAATCTAGGGCTAATTCCCCCTCTTCTTTCCTCCCCTATAAAATGATTGCCACCCAGAGTTGTTATGAGGAGCAAATGAAATAATGTATGTGAAAGTGACTTGAAAACTCTACAGGGCTACATAGATGAAAGCTATAATGATAACAACAACAACAAATAAACCATGTAGAAATAGAGTGAGGAACATCGCTCCTATAATCCCCTCTGCTACTGGAATCATTCCAAAAGATGCTTTTAGTGAATTATAAAAGATGAATTTTCATATCAATACCCTTCTTGAATGACCATAAAAAATAATTTTTTCCACCAGTGTAAGGATCTGTAGAACATTCAATATAAAGGAGTAATAGCAGGATAGCGAGACATCCTCCAATTGTTTCTGTGTTAGCCCCATCGAAAAGGATAAAAAGAATGATGATGATTATGATGATGTAGCGGTAGTAGTAACAGCAATAGTGGTAATAATAATACTGGTAGTAATAGTAGTAGTAGAGTAGTAGTAATAGTAATAATAGTAGTAGTAGCAGTGGTAGTAGTAGTAGTA
>JAQQSZ010002088.1:0-14869 GCA_028646595.1 Phalanger gymnotis | reverse complement strand
GGGGCTGGGAGGTCCGTGTGGGACAGACCTTACCCAGAAACCATCCAGACTGTCCTGGGCTGGAGCCCTGCTTCCCTCTGCCACTTTGTGGGTTCTGCAGCTCTAGAATTGGTTCAGAGCCATTGTTTTATAGGTTTTTGGAGGGACTAGGTGGGGAGCTCACGCCAGTCACTGCTTCCCAGCCGCCATCTTGGCCCATCTATTCTAATAAAGAACAAAAAATTAAATACAAAACAAAGCAGCTAAAAAAAGAACAAATTAATCACCTCATGAATCAAGTCTGACATCATATGCAATATTTCCCACCTTTAGTCTCCACACCTCCATAAAGTAGGAAAGGAGATACCTTCTCATAGTTCTTCTGTAGTCAAGCAAGGTCATTATAATTTCACAGAACTCATTGCTTTGTTCTTTTTTTCATTAATAATTTTGTAGTTGTTATTTTCACTTTGCATCAGCTGTGTATCTTTTCATATTCATCATTCCTTTACATCAGTGTACTTAGATTTCTTTAGCGTCTCTCCCCCCCTCCCTCCCCCTCCCCGAGAATGGGCATCTGCCGGGTTTCCATGTCTTTGCTATTACAAAAAGTGCTGCTTTGAATATTTTGAGCTATAGCACTGGATCACTGCATCTCAGTTGGAAAGGACTTCAGAGGTCATCTAGTCTGCCCTGTGGCTGACCAGAAATCTCCACTACAAAGTCTCATAGGGAAACTTAAGAAAAATATTTAAGCAAAACCACCTTCCATCAAATCAAACTTGAGTTTGTTAAGGGCTGGTTACATGGATACCCAGGCTCAAGTTTGACCTTGGCGGATAGTTTACACTACGTTCCATGATCATAGTGTGCCCACTTCTTGTCATTCATTCTCCAGGACAGAGATTGGTCATTATAATGAATCAGAGTTGGACTACCTTATGGTGCTGTCATTGCTTACTTACAGGTTTATCAATTGCAGGGCATCTGTTTAGCAGCAATAGAGACTTGCCTCCCTGGTAGTTTCCTACACGGATGAAATCATAATTCTGGTTTTAAAAAATTTACATGATTGTAGGCCTTGTATAAATGATTCTCCTGGTGCTGCTTTCTTTGCTCTGTATCATGTCATAGAAATCTTACCAGGTTTCTTTGAATTCTTCATTTTCACTTCTGTAGCAAAATAAGTCTGTGACATTTGTGTGCCTTGATTGAACAGATGTTCCCAAATTAATAGGGACCCATTTTGTTTACATGCATTATTGTTAGGGCAGGGGCTTTGGGGAATAAATAGCCTTGGAGAAGTGGGTTTTCTGTTCTGACAGAATGAGACATCAGAATAACACGTGTGTGTGTGTGTGTGTGCGTGTGTGTGTGTGTGTGTGTGTGTTTCAAATTATATAGGATTTTTCTGGGTCTTATTTAACCAGCCGTTAACAAACTCAAGTTTGATTTTACACACACACACACACATACACGTTTTTATATGTGTACGTATATATACATCTATGCAATAGATGTATATATATATCTGAGTGCATGTTTGTATATATGCATATGTGTGTGTTTAACTCCCTCCCCCCAACCCCTATACATTATCAAACCTGAATTACATGTAAGTCCCCGAAAAACACTGTGTGAATTGAAACCAGCTATTTGAAGGCTCTCCTGGCTTCCATCAAAGATCACTCCAACATGATTCTTGAGTGAGGCCTAAATCTCCTCAGATCTCTTCAATTATTAATGCCTGCCCCCAACAAAACAAAATTTAAAAAAAAAACACCCACATGTAACTTCGTATTGGTTTTTTACATTCTTATATGTGTACATATTCTTGGAAGACAGGGACTAATTACTTTTTATCTTTGTACCTCTAGTACCTAGTGGGCACATAATAAATGCTTCTTTGATTGTTTTAAAGCCCATGGAAAGTTAGGGACAGGGATTAGATCAAGTTTTGATAGCCTTGATGTTCATCAACAACATTTAAGCTCAAACTACCGTAATGGAATTGAGACTTGTTAAATATTGACTCATATATTAAAGAAGAATCAGCGGAGGAGAGATTTAGTGAGATGAAGTCATTCTAAAGTGAGGCTACTTGTGATTTTGCCTACATCCAGCCCCATTCCACTTCCTTCCTTCCAGAGACCAGATAGTAGAGCAAGAGTCTTTCTCCCAGAGAATGGGGGGAGGAAACTCATGCATGTTCTCCTTTCTACCTCTTATCTGGGAGGTCCTAGCGAATGAGGGTGAGGGAGCCCCACCATGTTCTTAGACATTCTTTCTGTTAACTAGAGATTGATTTTTGTTACTAAAACATTTATAAAACATAAAATTTAATACAACCAGATCTATAAGCACCTTAATGAAAATTACTTGAGTCAAATTTCTCAGATTTTAGGCAATAGCAATTTAGATTTAAGGACAAGGAGATAATAAGAGGGAAAGAGGTAAGGGGTTATTTTGACCCAATTTTGGAAGAGGTGTGGAAGAGGAAGGGGCAGGCTTCTATGGAATTCCATAATGAGGACTTTGGATTGTGGGATGGGTGGTATTATTCCCATTTTATAGATTAAAAAATTGAGACTCAATAATTGTGATTTGCCTAGGTTCACATAGCTAATTAATGTTTTAGTTAGAATTTTTCATCAAGTGCCAAAAGTCACTGAGATGTGTCCAATTCATTGAATGAATAATGCATCTCTGTGGAATGTTTTGCTATGCTATAACTTGGTTAGAATACCGTGTCGATGAGGGCAGGGTCATCAGTTCACTTTCCTGGCAGGGTCTGTTTCATCTGGTTCCTTAGTCACCAGCTAAGTCACCACCCAAAAGCTCCATTGCTCACAAAAGGGAGTGTAGGTGGATCAGTGCAAATAAGTATTACAAAAAATGTCCCCAAATGTAGAAATCATTCGTGATAGTTTAGTATGAGAACAACACATATTGGTGAAAGCCATTAGCAAAAACAGACACTTGAGGTTGTTTTAAGAGAGACAGCAAGCTTATTTACTCTTTAATAACAAATTATAATTTTTTTAGTACACATTTTAAAAAAATCACTACTTCTGTCATAAATGTGAGATGTTTTGTGTTTATTTAGGCCAACCTGAAAAACTTTAAAGGCCCATCTTGCAATTTGTGTGTAGATTATAAACGAAAGAGATGCTTTTCTTTGTTGATCCTAAGTGATTTCCACAATGGAAGGAGGCATCATAGGCTAGTGGACAGAGTGGTGGACTTGAAGTCAGGAAGATTTTGATTTGAATCCTACCTGAGACACTTAAGAGCCACGTGACTCTAGGCAATCCACTTCGACTCTGGACCTCATCTTCCTTATCTGTAAAATGAAGAGATTATGCTAGATGACCTCTAAGCTTCCTTATAACTCTAAATCTTATGTCCTGTAAGTTAATTAAAAGTATAGAAGCACATGTGACCCTGGGCAAGTCACTTAACCCTGTTTGCCTCAGTTTCCTCATCTGTAAAATGAGCTGCAAAAGGAAATGGCAAACCACTCCAGCGTCTTTGCTGAGAAAATCCCAGATGTGGGATCGTGATGAGTCATACATCATCGAAACGACTCAACAACAGCAACACAATAGACTACGTTCTTTCTTCACCTGCAGTGGGGGATAGTTTTGTAAATGCAGGATTATTACCATAGTCTTCCCAGGTGCTGAAACATTTTGCTTATGAGACAAGTTTTGATTTCTTATTACCGCATGCCAAAGTCTGTTTTTAAGCTTTTTCTTTACTCATATAGAAGAGTCCTCTTTCTTGATTCTAGTATTGTTGACTTGGTGTCAGAATTCCATAAGAGGATAAAGGCGGCTTATGACTAACCCTTTCAGTGATGAAGCATCTTGGTTCAGGGGTGCATTCTTCCTTAAAACAGGTGAACGGGAGCTGAAAAGTAAGTCGGCATCATTGTAGGTAGTTTGATTAAAATGTGAATTTGGGAATCCAGTCTGATTCTCGTTAGTGGGGATACCTTTTATAAAATGAAATATCTCCGTCCCAATGAGTGCTTACTTCTATTCGGCAAGTGTTTAAGTGTTTACAGTTTGCTAGGCACAGATGTATGCAAAGGTAACAGAACAGTGTTTGCCCTCAAAGAGCTTATGTTCTCCTAGATGGAAATAACATGTATACACATCCCATCTAAAATATCTACAAACTAAAGTAATCTTTTGGAGGGGGCGCTAACATGTAGAGTAAGGAGAGGCTTTTTGTAGGAGGTAGTTCTGAGAGGTGGAGGTAGGACGAAAGTACATTCTATATGTATGAAGCATAGCTTGTCCAAAAGCATGGTGGTGATGGGAGATAGAGTATCATTTATTGAGATCAGCCAGTAGGCCAGTTTGGCTGGAATGTTGATGTGTGAGTGGCAACTTGGTGGCACGGTAGATAATGTCCTAGACTCAAGATGGTCTGAGTTCCAATCTTACCTCAGGTACTTAGCCAGGTATGATCCTAAATAAGTCATTTAACCTTTCTAAGCCTCCAATTCTCATCTATAAAATGGAAGGTGGAGGGGGATTTAATGGTTTCCAATCGGTAAGTCTAGGATGAGCCCTAGGAGATTAGATCTGTACTGTATTATATCGTGAGTTCAGTGAGGTCAAGGTTAGGGTCTTCTTGAGCTTTGTGTCTTCCCACACCATCCCTTGAACCCCAAACAAGCTTCCCTACCTAATAAATAGATCCTCAAGATGTTTATTAGATGAATGAATATTTGCTAAACTCATTCTCAGCTCCTTCCTCTTCCTTTCATTCCTGCTTACTCCAGAGAATCCTATAACCAAAAGTCACCCTCATTAATTAGTAAGCAGGCGTGTTCCAACTTCATGATATAACATTTTAATCAGTGCGAAACTGAAGCATACCAGGGTTTCTTTTCAGGTTTCTTTCATAATTAAAAAGAATTTGTTTAAAGGGTTCTTCCAAGTCGAATGTAAACCAGAGAATACTGCATCTAAGGGCCCTAAACCGCATGAGGAATTTAAAAGTCATGATGTTTAATTTTAACTTTGTGTACATATACTTTGTGGTGTTTTGAATCCTAGCACATTGATCATTGGTCTAAAAAGGAGCCTGTGACTTTAAAAATAATTCCTAATTTGAAGTTGAGAAAGTAAAGGACGAGCTACGGACATTTTGCTGCTTACCTGAAACTTTATAGTCGTGTGGTTTTTTGAGGGGAAAGGGAGGAGGTAGATTTCAGCTTTTGAAAATCTCACTTTGAAAGCTTTTATGCGATGGGTAAGTTATCACAGTATTCCTGGGGACTAGTCAAATAAATCTTAGGCTTTAATGAAAAGCTAGAAAATAATCCCCATGCTTCACATTACAAGCACGTTGTTTGCTGAGTAGATTTTCTTTTAAACTTAAAAGCTTAACCAGATGTGGAAAAATGAAGTCAGTAACCTTTAATGGTTGAAAACCTGTCAGTTTGCTCTTCCTTATCAGGTTGTAAGTTCGTCTCCTCTTGTCATGGTTCTGCAGATGGTGAAATGCTGGGAACCTCTGCAGTTAGTGGGTAGAACATTTTTTCTGTTATTTTCACACATTAGAATTTTAAGACAATCTACATATTGAGTGCAGAGTAGAGTATCTGGCCACACGCCCTGCTTCTTGGAGCTACCCTTGAGTTTCATGGCTGTTTGTATTCTGAAGCAAAGATTTCTTTCAGGGACCTAAAATATCCCATCACAACTGAAAACGTTAACATACAACCCAGAGTTAACAGGGAATTTATTAGGTACTCAAATGGCACTGAGGTCTCACTGATGTGGGTATTCCCCTTGGTGATGCATCTCCCCCACATCTCCATATCCTGTGCAGCTTGTCCATGCCCTTCAAGGCCAGCGTACTCACTAGGACCCTTCTTTGCTTTCTCCTCCATCATGAGGAATTCCAGTGGGACACAGAACCTGACCAGCATTTTTTTTAAATTTCTACTTTTTCTGTGATGAGATCTCCAACTTTGCTTCTATGTGTAATTCCTTGTTTTTTATGTGTTGCAGCCTTAGGTAATGGGTTTAAATTCCTGCTTATTTCTCCATTACACATGAACAAGGTCGGGATTTTGTTGCTCTTGGCCAGAAGTGGATTTTAAGATTTAGAGCAAAGAGTGGGTGCAATGTAATCTTGAATATGGTATGAATTATAGCTCAGAACAGCAGCAAGCCAGAATGAATTTCTGAGAGTAAAAGCTGGTAGCTTCTCAGGGTTGGTTTCACCCTAGCTGCCTGGGGCATGGGGTTACTGGCTCGAAGTGCGGCTAGGGTAGGCAGTAGACATGCAATAGCTATAAGTGGGAACAGGTGGCTGTTGTGTAACAAGTATACAAACACAACAAACGTTTGTTAAGCTCCTGTCCAGTCAGGAGTACTGTTAGTCTCAGGTGAAGGGACATAGCCCCAGGGGAACTTATAGTCTATTGGGAGGGAGGGAGGCCAGAAAGGAATGAAGATAGCTATAATGCACACTATTACATAGTAAGTACAATAGGGAGTTACAACACAAAATGCTATCCAAGGCCTTAGGGGGAAAGGTCATTACTGACCAAAGGGAGTCGGGAAAGGTGCGGGAGAGTTAGTTGAGGTCAGGCTGGCATGGATAAGAGCAGGCAGCTGGTGTTGGGGTAGATAAAGTCAGGAGGACAAGGTCTCTATGAAAGGGATGTGTGGTTGAGTATGTCGAGCACGGAGAGGTCTTTAGCCCACTGGGTCAGAATGCTTCGGACATAGACAGCCCAGTGTCACAGATAATCCTCTGGGAGTAAAGTTAGCTTTGATAGCCTCTGGAGGCATGTTCACATTTTATTTTATCACCGGGATTAGCAGGAGTTCTTTGTTTCTTTCTTTTGGATTTTGATGTAATTTCTCTCTTTTGTATATACTGTCTGGGGGCTAGGAACCTTATTAGAGGTTCTGTAGGTAGTGTGTTCCCTCAGAAGGTGAAAGGGCTGTCCTCCTTGGTTGGTCTATTATCCTCTTGGGAACCTTTCTCCTGAGTCCTGCATTGTATGGCTCTCGTGGCCTTAGAATCAGAATGTCCTGAATTACAGTCCAACCTCAGACTAGCTGTGCGATTCTGATGAAGACCTTCAGAGCATTGGGTCCGCAGAATGGGGTTAACATCTCAGCCACATTGTGGTTCACAGCCTTAGAGTCATGTTTTATTCTCCACTTTCCCTTGCTCCTCATGTACATTGAGTTGCCCAGTGTGGTTGGTTTTATCTGTATAATATCTCCATCCCCTTGTCTTCATTCACAGAACCAAAAGCTCTAGTTCAGGCCCCTTATTATCCCTTTCTAAATGAGTGGTGTCAAACTCAATTAGAAACAGATCCCACTGGGCTGTGAAAAGTTCCCAGACTTAGATTTGAGCCTCAGAACAGCTCTGGGAGGTAGCTTCTATTATTTCCTTCATTTTACAATTGAGGAATTCGAGACACAGAGAGATCAATAAAATGACTTACCCTGTGTCACACAGCTAGTAGTCAAGAAAGAATTTGAACTTGGGTCTTCCAGACTCCAAGTCTTACACCCAATTCCCTGAGTCATCTAGCTTCCTCTATCTAGGAACAAATACATATTCCTACATAATTTAATTCCAGCTTTCTTTTCCAGTCTTGGGTACACAGTCCTCTTCATTTTAGAATCTAAAGGTCCAACCGAAATAATCTTCTTTGCCGTTTTCCCACACCACATTCAGTCTCCCATCTCTGAGCATTTACCTAGGCTGTTTCCTATGCCTGTAAGATACTCCTTTCTTCATCTAGTCCTTTGAGAATCTCTCCTCTCTTTCCAAGTTCAACTCATGCTCAAGGACTGTTTTTTGGAGGAATCCTTTCCCAATTCCCCCAGTTCCTAATGTCTCTGTTCTCCATCGAAGTTATCTTGTGTTTACTTTGTATATAATTTGAATCTGCTTATGTCTGCCTGTCGTTTCTCCTGATAGAATGTTATCTTTTCATTTTTGTACACCTACTTCCTAGTAGGGTATGGTACATAGTAGGCATTTAATAAATGCTTATTTATTGATAGAATAAGAGGTCACATGGAAGGTTTCCTTAGGGCTAAGGGAGTCTGGTAATATTTTCCTTTTCATGGTAGTAATAGGCAGATTTGGGCTTTGAGCTCACTTCATTCCTTCAAATGACTCATGATTTCCTTAGGGTGGCTGCTTTGTCCCCTGCAGTCTCTGTGCATCTTAGTACCTGGACTTCTTGCACTGAAGTCGTCATCTTCATCATCATCACCATCATCATTATCTGGTAGCCACCTTTCTGGTTTAACGAGACTTTCCGAACTTAGCTGGGCTGGGCCTGGTACCCATTTCACTTGTTCATCCATTGTCAGGTTGTGTAACTTGACCTTAGAGATTGTACTCCATTAGGAAAGCTTACCATTTCCCTGGAGTCCACAATCTGATACGGCAGTACAACTTTAGTGACTGCATTAAGAATAATCAAAGGAAAAGACCGACCACTATAACTTAAACTCTTCTAAAATACTGCACCTTATAAAAAAATTGCATCTTTGTAATTTATGTTTTGAGAAATATGTTGATGCCAATGTTTCATACATCCAGTTCTTTAAATATAGGAAAAAAATGAAAGAGGAAATTAATATTTCAGCATTTGCCCTTGGCTCATTTTTATAGTTGAATCAGTTTTTCTTACTTGTTTCAAGTATTAACATATAAATATAATAGGAGTTGACTTTGTCGAGGATGACTTATTTTAAAATAACTATATTGATGCGCTTTAATTTTTTTATAGCATTTAACACAGTGGCCGGCACATAGTAGGTGTTAAATAAATGCTTGTTGACTTGACTTAACACCTCCCACCCCCCCCCCACCCCATGTTGACCCTCCCTTCCAAATAGAATCCTTCCTTGTAACAAATAAACACAATTAAGCAAAACAGATTAACCCATAAGCCAGGCCTGAGAAGACCTCATTCTGCACCTGTATTTTTCCACCTCATGCGAGAAGCGGTTTCACTGGGAGGCCTCTGAAGTTGCCTTTAGTCATTGCATCTATCGGAGTTCTCAAATTTTTCATTGTTGTTTTCCTTCAAATGATCATTGACATTGTCAAACATGCGCTAGAATTGGGCTGGCACAATTGGTCCTTGTTTTATTGCACTTTGCTTTATTGAACTTAGCAGATATTGCTTTTTTAAAATTTTTAAACAAATTGAAGGTTTTTGGCAACTGTGTCAGTGGTGCAAGTCTATTGGCGCCATTTCCCCAGCAACATGTGCATGCATCATGTCTCTGTAACATTTTGGTAATTTTTGCAATATTTCAAACTTTTTCCATCTTTATTTTATCTGTATGGTGATCTGTGTGGTCAGCAATCTTTGATGTTACAGTCATAATTGTTTTGGGGAGCCATGAACTTCGCCCATATAAGATGCTGAATTTAGTTGGTAAAAGTTGTGTGTGTTCTGATCGCTCTATCAGTCTGCCTTTTCCCATTTCTCTCTCTCTTCTTGGGCCTCTCTACAACTGTATTGAAGAATATTACATAAACTTAGTTGATAAAGCACTGGCAGGGTTTGAGGAGATTGACTCCAATTTTGAAAGAATCTCTACTGTGGGTAAAATGCTATAAAATAGCATTGCATGCTACAGAGAAATCTTTGGTGAAAGGAAGTCACTTAATGTGGCCGACTTCATCGTTGTCTTATTTTAAGAAATTGCCAACCTACTCTGACCTTCAGCAACCATCACTCTGATCAGTCAGCAGCCATCAGTGTTGAGGCAAGACACTCTGACTCGCTGAAGGCTCAGATAATGGTTACCATTTTTTTAGCACTAAAGTATTTTTAAGGTATGTAGATTCTTTTTAGACATAATACTATCACACACTTACAAGACTATGGTGTAGTGTCAATATAGTTTTTGTATGTACTGGGAAACCAAGAAATTCATGTGAGTCACTTTATTGAAATATTTATTTTATCGTGGTGGTTTGGAACTGAATCTGCAATATCTATCTCTGAGGTGAACCTGTAGTTATGTCCTCCTGGTTTTGCTCATTACTTCACTCGGGAGTGAAGCTTATGTTTTTATCTTGACAACCCAGAATAAAACATGGAGAGGCTTTTTAGAAAATTAGAAATACTCTAGAACTTGTCATTAGAATATTGTTTAATACAATGCAGAATTCAGAAGGCTTTTCTTTTTATCGTTTTAGTCTTAAGAGATAGCATGGGGACTAAAGACAGTGATACTATAGTGAGTATAAATTGAGTTTTTTTATGTGGCGTATGCATGTGCTATTAGGGTAGCTGCTCTTTCTGCCTATCAAGGACACACACACACACACACACACACAGAGAGAGAGAGAGAGAGAGTGTGTGTGTGTGTGTGTGTATCAGTATGTATTTGATTGGAGGTGAGGGAGGTGTGCTGAGAGAATGGTGCTGTGTTGTCATTCGTCCTAAATTGGATGAACAACAGCACAGAAAACTCATTTTTAATTATATTCTCGAAAATGGAATATATGATAGACAATTTATGTCCAAGTAGAATATCAGATTGAACTGATAAATTTAAAAGATACTTTCTTAGCACTGGATGTCTTTTTTAAAAAATGAGCCTAAAAGAGGAAAAGGAAGGATAGGGCAGAAACAATGTCCTTTCTTTCAAAGGTGACTGTTTCTTGTATTGGCATGGGTTATTTTGATCTCTTATGTCATAGACAAATGATTTTCTGTCTGCAAGTTCAATGTATATGTGTGATTGATGGGATTGACTTCATTAAGTGATTATTGTTTTCTCAGTTCCTGCAGATTATCCAGTGAACACTGAGGGATGTCTTGCAAATAAGCATGTCTTGCAAAATTATGGGACCTTGCCTAGAAAAACTGCTGGTGGTAATTGTGGGGAATTCCACTGATGCAGGAGTAGAAAAAAAATCAGTTATTTTAAAATATTCAGGTTTTGAAATTTATTTAAATCTTACCTTTTGGGAGGTTGCTGATGTTTTATTAAAGAAAGAAAAAAAAAGAAAACCAAGACCATAGGTAAAGATAGCTTTGTTTTAAAGTCCTAGAGGTCCAAGATGACTGTGATATGGGATTAAAACTTTTAGTCATAAGGTGTTTTTGTGTAAATTTTTTTATTCATTTTAAACTTAGCGACAAAATGAGAAAAGAAAAAAAGAACATTTTCATGTATACAGCAGAACATAAGAGGATTCAATATTAAAAAAAATTAATACTTCAAGAAAACTTAATAAATGCTACATGTTTTCAAAGCTAACCAGCTTTTCTTTGCTTCCTTCTAGGTTTTCTGCTGTGTATTTTTTGTTTTATTTTTTTCCACTTCCTCCTCCAACCTAGAGAAGGCTACAATCAATCTCAAATATATATATATATGTTATATATATATTATTTATGTGTATGTATATGTATATGTATATATTATATATGTGTATGTATATACACATACAGATAGGTATCTATAAACATACATATATACACTCATACACACATATGCAAGACCATATGATGCTTATTTCCATTAGTTATCTCATTCTCTGGAGGTGGATAGCATTTTCCAATCATAAAGTATTATAGGAGTTTTTTTTAAAAAAATCATTTCCTTGCCCTATCATCTCATTTGAGTTACATCCCATCTGGCTCTCTAGTATATATTTCTGGGATGTCCTGCCATCGCTACAAAGTCAGAATCTCCAAACCTAAACATTTTCTTTGGTTCCAGAGCAGCTCCCCATCCCAAACTGTGTGTCTTTGTCACCATTGTTCTTTTAGTAACCTAGGCTTAAAAGCTTGGGATCATCTCTGCTAGATCTTCCTTTATCTGCTGTATGGCTTTTACCAGCTTCTGTCATTTTTTCTTACCACTTTGAAACTAATTCTGTTTGTGACTTATTATCTGATAGGCCCGCTCAGATCATGTCTCTGCCTTGTTCAGAAGCTGTCAGTGACTCCTGATGCTTCCTGTATCAAAGCTAGATCCCCCTTTTAATTCTCCATAACTTGGCTCCAATCTACATAATCTAATGAAGGCCTGGGGAATAGTGAAGAAGTGCTGTTTTTGGATTTAGAGAGTCTGAATTCAAATCCCTGCCCACTTTACCTATACTTTGACTTTAAGAAAGTTAGATCACATGTCTGTGCCTTAGTTTCCCATTCTGTAAAATGATAGGGTGGGTTAGATCAATGTTGCCAAACTCTAATAGCAGTAGATCTGTGTAGATTGCATATTGATTTAGAAAACTACAAATTAGCATTATCTCGTAATTGTATTTTTCATAATTTTTTAAACTATTTCCCATTTACATTTTAATCTCATTCAGGATACACAGGGGAGTTTTGCAGACCACATCATTTGACACCTGGACTAGATGACCTCTCTAAGTTCCCTTCTAGCTTCAAATCTTTTCCTTTTCTTTTTAAATACTTGGTTTGTTAGGCTTTTAACTAAATTTAAGCCCCTACTATTGTCTTGAATCAATAGATTTTAGAGTGATTAGATTACCTTGAGGATTATTGGTTCTGTCTCTCCCCAGTATTCTATTTAAGTCACTAATTAGACCTAGGAGGTACAAATGGCAATCAATTACGGAATTATGGTTCACAGGCTTTCATTTAGTGTTCGATATATTTTTATATGTACATATTTTCTTCCCCACTAGAATGTAAGCTACTTGCAAGTAAGAATTATTCATTCTTTGTGTATCCTCAAAACCTAGCGCAGTTCTCGTTATATAGTAGGTGCTTAATTAATACTTGATTAATTCATTAAAGAATAAATCAGGTATTGTTCCAACTCAAGCAAAGCTGTTAATAAAATTCTTATTAGAATATGGCAAAATGCCTTCCTAATATACAATAAAAATTTTAAATAGAAAAATGAATAAAAATGGAAATAGTATATGAAAAGGAAGAAAAAAGTGAAAATTACTCTGTTTATTCCCCAAGCTATTTTATTCTTAAGCAAAATTTTAACTGTTCTAACAAGGTGATTCAAGTGTGTTCTCTTGAGATGTTGTGAAACATTACATTGGATATCAGAAATTTGCCCCAAGCGTTTATTTTGTTCATGGCAGCATTTTGGAGACATCTCAGAAGCAAAATTCATTAGAAGTTAAAAGACAGATTCAATAGACAGCCAGAAAAAAAATTTACTTAGTTGAATTCATCTTTTAGAGCAAAGGTGAGGATCAGCTTTTTATGTTAATAGTGTCAAGTGCAGGATGCCTAAAGAGGCATAGAAGAATAAAGACATTGATCTTTATAGATTAAAAACAGTGGCTTATTCTAGTTGCAAGAGAGTGTTTTGCAAGGCTGGTTAAAAGGCTTGTTGAAAGGGATGGAAAGGATAAAGAAACCTGATAGCCCTGCAGAGAATCAGTCTCTCCTTCATCACATTTTACATTTCAGTTACAGCTTTTAACCAAGGATCAGTCAAGTGTATTCTAAATGGTAGGGCTCAGTTTTTCCTATATGAATTCTAGTTTTCACAACAGAATCATAAATAGGAATTCTGGTTAGATTAAGTGGACTGATCATTCTGTATTTTAATCGTGGCTTTTTTAAAATTAGATACATTTTTATTGACATACCTTTTGCTTTTTTTTTACATCGCCTCGATTTCTCCTGTACCCAACTCCTCCCCCTCCCAGGAAGCCATCCTCTATTACAAAGACTATTTTTTTTAAAGGAAAAAAGAGGAACAGTAGAAAAAAATGAGCAAAACCGATCAATACACTGGAAAACTGAAAATATATGCTTTGTTCCACATCCATGGACTTTCCACACTTGTGCATATCATTATTTTAGGGAAGCACTGTTCGGGATAAATGAACTGATTGTTTCAGGGGTTTGACAGGCAGAACACTGAGCTGATCTAAATTCCCTTGGTTTTTCCCTTGTGAGTTGACATGAACAGATCCATCCCAGGGCCTCAGTTTTGTTATTTCTTAGGAATATTGTGAAGATTGCTGAGATAGTGTTGGTAAAGGTACTCTACGTGCTCCTGGGGCAAAGCCTGTTAGGCTCCCCGTACATAGCATTTATTATACTTAATGACCTCTTTGGATGTATCCCAAGAGTTCTGTCAGATAGAAAGGTCCCTGAGGTTGCCTGGTTTTTCTGTCTTGTGACTGTAGTCATTTATTTTAGCTGTTAGTATTTGTTAGGAATTGCTTTGAAGAAGGGGCCATGTGGTGTAAAAGGTTTACAAAAGGTTTACCAAAGCAGGACTTTGCTTTTTCTTAACCTTCCCTTTTTATCCAGAGACCATTTTGAAATAGATTCAAATTTGTGGGAGGCAGATTCAGATCTGAATGAATGCTTGAATTTAGTTTTTATTCCAAAACATTTTTGGCATGATTTTCATGCCACCAGCAAGAAGGCAGAGTTCTCTGTGGGTAGGGAATGCCGTTCTTGGTGTTGGTGTATTCTTGCCAAATTTTGTTTCTTGGGCATGAGGCTGCCACCTTTAAAAAAAAATCCCTTTTGTATGTTTTGTTTTTTGGTACTAAATCTAGGAAATACTTAGAGTTCTAGATCTGGGATCCTATGATCGCTCAATATCATAAGACATTTAGGACTGGAAGGGACCTGAGAAAGATCACTAGTACAGCCTCTTCATTTTACAGGAAATTGAAACTCATGGTGGGTAAATGACTTCTCTAAGGTCACACATCTACTAAGTTTCAGAACCAGCGTTCATACTCAGGTCCAGTGACTCCAAGTTTAGCTCTTCAAGGTCAAGGTTCTCCTTTCCCTCTTTTCCTCCCCACCCCATCTCCCTCCCCTTTCTCTTCCCTCTCCCGTTGACTCTCCTCTCTCTCTTTCCCCTCCCCTTGACCCTTCCTTCTCCCTCCC
>JAQQSZ010002087.1:0-14869 GCA_028646595.1 Phalanger gymnotis | reverse complement strand
GATAATTTTGATTATGTTAAATTGAAATGTTTGTGCACAAAAAAAGCCAATGCAACAAATATTAGGAGGGAAGCAGAAAATTGGGAGAAAATCTTTACAACTACTGTCACTGATAAAGGTCTCATTTCCAAAATATACAGGGAACTGAACCAAATATATAGGAATACAAGTCATTCCCCAATTGAGAAGTGGTCAAAGGATATGAACAGACAGTTTTCAGAGGAAGAAATTAAAGATATCTATAGACATATGAAAAAATGCTCAAAATCACTACTGATTAGAGAAATGCAAATCAAAACAAGTCTTAGATACCATCTCTCTCCTGTCAGATTGGCTAAAATGACAAAACAGGAAAATGATAAATGCTGGAGAGTATGTGGGAAAATTGGAACATTGTTACATTGCTGGTGGGGTTGTGAAGTGATCCAGCTATTTTGGAGAGGAATTTTGAACTATACCCAAAGGGCTATAATAATATTCATACCCTTTGACCCAGCAATAGCATTCCTAGGGTTGTATCCCAAAGAGATCACACAAGTGGGAAAAGGACCCATATGTAAAAAATATTTATAGTGGCTCTTTTTGTAGTAGCTAAGAATTGGAAATCAAAGGGATTCCCATCAATTGAAGCATGACTGAACAAGCTGTGGTATATGAAGGTAATGGAATATATTGTGCTATAAGAAATGGGGATGATACAGACTTCATAACAACCTGGAAGAGCCTACACGACAATGTTGAGTGAGCAGAGCAGAGCCAGGAGAACGTTATACACAACCACAGATATATAGATTCTGTGATGACTAACCCTGACAGACTTTGTTCTTCTCAGCAACACAATATGCAGAGACAACTCCAAGGGACTCATGATGGAGAGTGTTATCTACATCCAGAAAAGGAACTATGAAGTATGAATGAACAAGGTATGCTTTTTTCCTTTCTTTGTATTTAAGTTTCCATATATAAGTTTATGATATGTTTTGTTCCTTTTCTCTACTCTGTATTTGTGTTTTTGCATTTGAGTCTAAAATAAAATAAAATTTTAGAGAAAGGAAAAGTGAAAAAATAGTTTGGCAGAAACTGGGCATTGACCAACAATTTACCCTATACACAAAGCTAAGGTGAAATTTGTGGTTTAGTAATAAAGGGTGTTTCCATAAGCAAAGTAGGAGAGCAGGGAATAGTTTACTTGTCAGATATATGGAGAAGGGAAGTATTATGACCAACAAGAGATTGAGAACATTATTAAATGCGAAATGGATAGTTTTGATTACATTAATCTAAGTAGGTTTTGCAGTAACAAAGTCAATGCAAAAAAGATTAAAGGGAGGCAGTAGCTGGGAAACATTTTTTCCAGCTAGTGTCTCTGATAAAGGCCTCATTTCTAAAATATATAGAAACCTGAATTAAATTTATAAGAATACAAGTGATTGTATTCTTGTATTCTCAGTATTGGCAACTAAGAAGTTGCCAATGGATATGAACAGGCAGATTTCAGATGAAGAAATGAAAGCTATTCATAGTCATATGAAGAATGCTTTAAATCACTATTAATTAGAGAAATGCAAATTAAAACAAGTATGAGATACTACTTCACAAATGTAAGATTTACTAACGATGAAACAGGAAAATGATAAGCTTTGGAGAAGGTATGGGAAAATTGGAAAATTAATGCAGTGTTGATGGAGTTGTGAACTGATCCATCCATTCTGGAGAGCAATTTGAAACTGTGCCCAAATGGCTACAAAACTTTGCATAGCCTTTTATCCAGCAATAGCACTATGAGGTCGTATCACAGAGAGATCATAAAAAATGGAAAAAGGACTCACAGGTACAAAAATATTTATAGCCATTCTTTATGTTCTGGTAAAGAATTGGAAATTAGAAGGGATGCTCATTATTTGGGGAATGACTGAACAAGTTGTGATATATGAATGTAATGGAAATTGATCCATAAGAAATAATGAGCAGGGGAATTGAGCTAACATGGAGGAGTAAAAGCAGGGACTTGTTGAGCTCTCCTCCAAAACCCTCTAAATACCTGCAAAAATTACTCTAAACAAATTCTAGGGCTACAGAACCCCCAAAATAAGAGAGCGAAACAAATCTCCAGCCCAAGACAACCTGGAAGGTAGACAGGGAATGTCTCTCACACTGGGCTGGGAGCAGAGCATAGTTCAGCATGTGCCAGCATAGATGGGGCTGGAGCAGGCCTCAGGGGACTGAATCATTGGCATCTGTGGTAGTTTCCAGACTTATCAACTATGAATACAAAAGACAACAAAGAAGGACACTGGTAAAACTGTCGGACTTGTGTGAGAGAAGAGCAAGGTCAGGCACCAGCCTCAGGTTGGCCAACAAGGCAGAAGTGGCAGCAATAGCCCCAGCAGCAGCAGCAGCAGCAGCAGCTGCCTCCAGAGGTCCAGGCCCACAGACAATGAGGTGTTTAAGTGACTGATCAGAGGAGATTGCAGAGATCTCTTTGCTGGCACTAACATACGATTCTCTTGCTTTGCCCTGCTTGGTTCTGGGCCACAGACCTGCATGGCAGTCCTGGAGTGAGAAGGAGTGCTGGCATCACAGAGCTTGTAGCAGCTGTGGAAAGAGGATCCTCTTTTTAGTTCCAAGGCAGGAAAGAGTGCTTGAGGTGACTCACAGACCAGAACACAGTACAGAAGAAAAGTTAACACCTCTCCTTTGATCATACCACTTTAGAACAGAAAATTTACAGATGCCTAGAAGTATTTCTGAAAAGAGTTGTGCCAAACCCCTGAAGTTTGGGACAGTGAACTCTCCACGCTAGACTCCACTCTCTTTACCTTGATAAAGAGCTCAAAAGTCAAGTAATTGGCTGGGAAAATGAGCAAACATCATAAAATTAAAAAAAAACAGAGCATATAATCTTATTTTGGTGACAAAGAAGATCAAAACATACAGCCAGAAGAAGACAATAAAGTCAAAGCTCCTATATCCAAAGCCGCCAAGAAAAATTGAATTGGTCTCAGGCCATGGAAGAGCACAGAAAGGATATTGAAAATCAAGTAAGAGAAGTAGAAGAAAAATTTGGAAGAGAAATGAGAGTGATGCAAGAATAGAATGAAGAACAAGTCAACAGCTTGCTAAAGGAAACATAAAAATACTGAAGAAAATAACACCTTAAAAATAGACTAATTCAAATGGCAAAAGAGCTCCAAAAGGCCAATGAGGAGAAGAATGCTTTACAAAGCAGAATTGGCCAAATGGAAAAGGAGGTGCAAAAGCTCACTGAAGTAAATAATTCATAATAAATTAAAATTGATCAAGTGAAAGCTAACGCCTCTGAGAAATCAAGAAATTATGAAACAGAACCAAAAGAATGAAAAAAAAGTGAAGACAATGTGAAAATCTCATTAGAAAAAAAAAACACTGACTTGGAAAATAGATCCTGGAGAGATAATTTACAAATTATTGGACTACCTGAAAGCCATGATCAAAAAAAAAAAAGAGCCTAGACATCATATTGAGAAGAAATTATCAAGGAAAACTGCCCTGGTATTTTAGAACCATAGGGTAAACTAGAAATTGAAAGAATCCACCAAACACCTCTTAAAAATATCCCAAAAGGAAACCTCCTAGGTGTAGCCAAATTCCAGAGTTCTCAAGTCAAGGAGAAAATATTGCAAGCACCCAGAAAGAAACAATTCGAGTATTGTTGAAATACAATCAGGATAACACTAGATCTAGCAGCTTCTACTTTAAGGGACTGAAGGCCTTGGGATATGATAATTCTGGAGTTCAAAGGAGCTAGGATTAAATCCAAGGATCACCTACTCAAAAAACCTGAGTCAAATACTTCTGGACAAAAAATGGATATTCAATGAAATAGAAGACTTTCAAGCGTTCTTGATGAAAAGGCCAAATCTGAATAGAAAATTTGACTTTCAAATACAAGAATCAATAGAAGCATGAAAAGGCAAACAGGAAGGAGAAATCATAAAAGACTTACTAAAGTTGAACCATTTACACCCTACATGGAAAGATGTTATTCTTAACTCATGATACTTCTCTCAGTATTAGGGTAGTTGGAAGGAATATATATTTATATGTTTCTATATACACATCAACATATCTAAATATATAGATATATCTATAGAAATACACAGAGAGATAAACATACATATATATATATATACATATATATATGTATATATACAGAGAGAGAGAGAGAGAGAGAGAGAGAGAGAGAGAGAGAGGGCACAGGGTGAGTTGAATATGGAGGGATGATACCTAAAAAAATAAAATTAAGGGGTGAGAGAGGAATATATTGGGAGAAGGAGAGAAGGAGAGATAGAATGGGGTAAATTATTCCACCTAAAAGAGGCAAGAAAAATCTATTACAATGGAAGGGAAGAGTGTGAAAGGGAATGAGAGAAACTTACTCTCATTGGATTCCTACAGAAAAGTGTGGTGGAAGGAGATATAAAGGAGGGGGGTGATAGAAAGGAGGACAGATTGAAGGAGGGCTAGTCAGAAGCAAACACTTTTGAAAAGGGACAAGGTCAAAGGAGAAAATGGAATAAATGGGGGCCAGGATAGGATGGAGGGAAACATAGTTAATTTTTCACATCATAACTATTATGGAAGTATTTTGCATACCAACACATGTATAACCTATATTGAATTGCTTGCCTTCTCAAAGCTGGTGGATGGGGAGGGAAGAAGAGAGATTTTGGAACTCAAAGTTTTGAAAACAAATGTTAAAAATTGCTTTTAGATACAACTGGGAAATAATATATACAGGCAATGGAGTATAGAAATTTATCTTGCCCTATAAGAAAGTAGGGGGAAGGGGATAAGGGGAAAGTGTGGAGTGATAGAAGGGAAAGCAGATTAGGGGGAAGGGTAATCAGAAGGCATGCCATTTTGAGGTTGGGGTGGGGAGATATGCGAATAAAATTTGGAACTCAAGATCTTGTGGAAATGAATGTTGAAAATTAAAAATAAATTAAGAAATGATGAGAAGGAAGATTTCAGAAAAACCTGAAAAGGCTTACATGAAGTTATGTTGAGTAAAGTGAGCAGAACTGGGAAAACATTTTACACCTTAACAGTCACATTGTCCTGTTAATAGACTTAGCTATTCTCAGCAATGCAATGATCTAAGACAATTCAAAGTCTCATCATGGAAAATGCTATCTACATCCAGAGAAAGAACTATGGAGTCTGAATGCAGATTGAAGCATACAACTTTTGCTTTTTTTCATTTTTGTGTTTTTTCTCTTTTGTTCTGATTCTTCTTTCATAACATGATTAATATGGAAATAAGTTTAATATGATAGTACATACATAGCATATATAAGATTCCACCAAACACCTCTTGGGAAGGGGGGGATGTCAGGGAGGGGTGAAAATTTGGAAGTCAAAATCTTATAAAAGTGAGTGTTGAAAATTGAAAATTAATAAATAATTAGAAAAATGTAATGGCAACAAAAAAGAAAGGAATGAACCCAAGGTGAAACCATACAAACCACTGATAGAGACAGGAATCTTAAGAGATATAAGATCATAGATCTAATAATAAAAGCAACCTCAAAGGACCCTCATTTTATGACTGTGGAAAATAAGGCACTGGCAAATTAAAAGCCTTGTCCACAGAAACACAGTAAGCCTCAAAAGGTAGATTTGAATGTAAGTCCTCTGACCTGAGAGCAAGCCAGTGGCACTAGTACCATAGATTTAGAGGTAGTTACTGAAGTAGAAACTGAGGCTTAGACAGGTTAAGGAAATGGCCCAAAATCATGTGGGTAATGATTGCTGAACCTAAAATCCAATCTAGTTCCCTTGGATCCAAATGCAGAATTCTTCCTAAGGCATTAAATCTCCTGACTAAGGCAGCAGCTTTCAAGCTCAGCCAGGCATGCTGAATTTGTTTGGAGAAGTCTGGAATGTCACTTGGAAGAAAAAAAAATGGTTGCAAGTAGAAAGGAGACTTTTGGGAAGGGGGAGAGAAGAATATGAATTTGTTTAAGCTGACTCACTTCAAAAATGAGTACCAAATTTGCCATGCTGCTAGACCAAGGTGAGTGTGTTGCTGTGAGATATGAACACAGCCATCCTCAAATATTTGAAGGAGAAGCAATAGGAGGCAAATGGGGAAACACATCAAAGTGAAAAGAGTGAATTGCTGAGGAAGGTGAGGTTACAAGTTTCTTTGCTAACTAGCATGGGGTGTTCAGAGGCAAAGGAGAGTGGACTTGCCAGAAACACAAAGCCTTCTCACTTCTTTGGATTTCTCCTTGTGAAACTTTCATTTGAAATAGCTGATCCACTGTTCCCTAGAACCCTCATTCTTTAACTTAAAGTGTCCAGCTAGACAAGTGTTTCTGCAGTACAGCCCAAACCACAGCATAAGGTTTGCTTAGAAGAAAGCAAGTTGTTATAATTTTTTTCTCTTTTGCACCCCAAGGAATTGTTTAAATACACGAAAAGACACATCTTCCATCTTAAGAGGACATACAAATAGAATACATGAATACATTAAAGATCTGTGATTTTTGTGAGGGGAAAAGTGAGGGGAAATCCCAGGACAGGAATTCCCTTTACCTATGCAGGTCTATAAATTGAAACATTTCATGGTTTAGTACTTCATAAAATCTTATTAAATTTATACTTTGAAAGAACCTCAGAGGCCTACTAGTCCAATGCTTCAATTTATAGATGAGGAAATCAAGGCTTAAGGAAACTAAGTAACTTTTCAAATAAGACACAGCTAGTGTCAGAGGCAATATTTGAACACAGGCCTTCTTTATTTTAAACTCAGCACTGCCTAGATACAAAGATGTTAAGGATAAAATGAGCTATGATGCAATCCTTGGTCTTAATTAGTCCAAAGTATAATAGAGAAGATTTATCATGAACCTAAATGTATTTATTAAATAGACATTTTGACATTTCCTACATGTAATTCATTCTGCTAATAACTGAAGAAGGTACAAAGATAAATAAGTAACTGTTTCTACCCTCAAGAAGCAAAGGATTGATAAAGACACTTTATTCAAGGCCCTCCAGGTCACATGCCTGCCCTTTTCTCACTAATATCTTCTCAGATACTTTAATTTTAATGAGATCTCTCCCTTCCAAAATTTCCTATTACACTTTGTCAAGATTTTATATTTGTTCATATTACATTCTAAATTGAATAATATTTATTTTTGTATGTTCTATCTCAGTCTAGTAGGTTATGAGTTCTGAGTGCAGAATCCAATGTGTCCTCATTTCTCTTTGCAACCCCAGGGCCTAGAATGATATTTATACGTAGTATATACATCAAATGTAGTGCTTGCTGAATTGAATAATATAAACTGGAATGTCAAGTGTATAACAACAGTACAACATGGTATGAAATCATATGAGAAAGAAACTACTTCTGGAGAGGGTTCCTTAGTGGAGTGAAAATAAAATAAAATAATTAGCATTAGAAAAAATAAGTCAGTGGCATCAAATGGAGACAAGGAAGTTATCAGGAATTATTGTGTATAACTACATACTAAAAAACTTGGGAATTTAAAGGAAATGTACCAAAATGTATATTTAAAAATACCAGCATTCATAAAATAGTTGTTGAGATATGACACTGCTATTCTGGGTTGAGATAAATACAAGAAAATCTGAGATATTCTTTTTGTTTTAAGTATCAATCAGTCAATAAATACCTATTAAACTTTTGTGTGCCAGGCATTGTGTTAGCAAAAGATAATTCTCATCCTCAAGAGGATCACATTCTAATGTGAGCAACAAGCAAATAAATATATATGAACAAAAAATAGGAAATAATTTAAAGAAGGAAAAGCACTAGAATTAAGATTAATTAAGAAAGATTAAGAAATGCCTCCTGCAGAAGATGAGATTTTGGTTGGATAGTGAAGGAAGCCATTAACCTGAAAGGAGGAGGGAGAACATTCCAGGGATGAGGAAAAACAAAACAAAACAAAACAGGAGAAGTGCTCAGAGATGAGAAATAGAATCTTGTTTAAGAGCCTGTAAAGAGATTAATGTTCCTAGACCAAAGAGTATGTCACAGAGAACTAGAGTTAATAAGATGGAAAAGTGAGGGGGGTGGTCTAGGTTATGAAGGATTTTGAATGCCAGAGGATTTAAAGATTAATCCTGGAGGCAGTAGAGTGTTATTGGAATTTATCAAGTAGAGGGATGGTGTTTGACCTGGACCTTAAGAAAATTGTTTTTGTGGCTTGAACAGAGAATGCAATGGAGTAGCAAAAGACATAGGCAAAACAATCATCAGGCTATTGCAATAATCCAGGCATGAGAATATAAGGGCGTATACCAAAAGGGTGGCCAGTATCAGAGAAGAGGATATATTCAAAAGAGGTTGTAAAGATGGAATTGATAGGCTTTGGCAGTAGATTGGATATGTAGGTTGGCAGTTAATGAAGATTCAATGATTATACTCAGGTTGTGATCTTGAGCTATTAAGAGGATAGTGGTTGCATGGATATTTCCCCATGGTGGTAGAGATTTAAAGTAAAATGCAATTTTTTCCTTTGGACATGCTGTGTTTAAGATGTCTACTTGACACACAGTTTGAGAAGTCTGTAAGGTAACTGGAGATGGGAATTAAAGTTCAGTAGAGAGGTAAATGCATGATAAGTAGATTTCAGAATCATTAACATATGATTAAAGCTGATGAGATCATAAAATGAAGTACTGTAGAGGGAAAATAGGAGAGAGTCAAGACAGAATCCTGTGGGACAACTGTAGTTAGAGAGTAAGATCTCAGTGAGAATCTAGCAAAGGAGACTGAGAAGGAGTGGTCTGATAGGTTGGAAGAGAACCAGGAGAGAGTATTGTTTTGAAAAACTAGAGAGAAGCAAATATCAAAGACAAGAGGATAATCAACAATGACACCGAGGTCAAGAAAAATGAAGATTGATGAAAAATCATTGGATTTGGCTATTAAGAGTACATCAATAACTTTAGAGAGAGCAGTTTCAATGGAACGAGATTGGGAGCTGGATTGTAAGGAGGTAAGATTTGAATGAGAGGAAAGAAAGCGGAGTCATTTATTATAGACAAACTTTTCAAGGAGTTTCACCACAAAAGGACAGAAGAGATATAGGGTGATAAAATCTATGGAAAAGTCAAGTAAGGGTTTTTGCTAGATGGTGATATATGAGCAGGTTTGAAAGCAGTGAAGGTGGAGCCAACACACAGGGAAGGCTTGAAAATATGGAACAGAGCAAGTATGACAGAGAGCTCAATCTGTTAAAAGAGACAGGATGGGATGGAATGTAGAGGGGTAGGCCTTGGTAAAGAGGAAGGTCACCTCTTTGTGTAAGACAAGGGTGAAGGAGGAGGTTGTGGCAAAGGAATCTGAGTGATTTTAGATGAGGAAGAGGAGAGGAAAAGGGAGCCCACAGTGAATGGTCTCATTTTTTGCTGTAAAATATGAGGCAAGGTTCTTAGCTGAGATGGCAGGGATAACCATGAAAAATATTAGAAGGGATAAAGTTTGGAAGAGTCACTATAGAAAATGGGATAGTAAGTTGATAAGGAAGGTATGGTAGGATTGCCTAGTGGCAGCAAAGGCCCAGTTGATCTTGTATAACACAAATTTGTAGTGGACACAGTCGGAAAATTTTCATGATTTTCTCCACCTTCATTCAGCAGTACTTATGTAGGAGAGCAGGTGACAGATGTTAGGAATCATCAAAGCCTGATACTTGTTAGGATAAAATTGGCAATATGATAAGTGAGCCAGAGATTAAAAAGAAGAGAACAATGTGGAATTGAACTGATTTACCAAGGAGCCAAGATAGAGAAGAGGAGGGAGTAACTAGTACAAAGGATATGACCTGAGTTGAAACTGAGGGGTCCAAAGATTTGGAGGTCATGGCATGGGTTAAAGAGTAGAGTTTGGAAATAGAAGGTAGAAGGAGATGTGGAAATCTAATAGATTATGGTTAGAGAAGAGGATTTAAGAATTCTTGAATGTGAAAGTGGTACATTTTTGAGTGATACACAAGATCAAGGGCATGATCACATTTATTTGTGTTAGAGGAAAAGGCACAAGAAGGAAATGAGTTAAGAAAATGAGTTAATAGGGCATTTGACGGAGAGTCAATATGTATGTGTAATGCCAATCAGGGCAGCACATCTGTGGACAACTGCTGTAATCAGTTTCAGGGGTCCAATTGCACAGTATAATGAATTCTATTTATTCATTATTATCTCATAATATAACATCCTTAAGCAAAGTATATCATTTAACATTCATATATCTCATAACATCCTTAAGGAAAGTATATCATTTATCTCATATCACTCAGTATGTCATATGGGGCATAACATATATCATTGCATTCACTAGCATTCCCCAAAGTACTTGTTTAATAGCAGGGAGTCCCAGACTAAGCTCTTCCTTAGCACAACACATCCTTAAGGGGTAGCAGAAAATACCACACCATCTACCCCTAGGTCACAGTAAGAACTATCTCCTTAATCATTACCAAGCATCCAAGTAAAGTCCTCTTTCATCTTGACCGAAGGTAGATCTCCATGTCCCATGGCTTCTCCTGTGTAGGCTGACCACTCTCAAAACTCGCCTGGATTCATATGTAGGCAGCTCTCAGCTCATGCACCAAGCCCCATATCAGGCAGACTGCTCCACTCCATGCTCCTGCCCAAAAGCAGGCTCCAGAGGTTCCTACTCACAGCTTCTGTTTCTGGGAAAATGAAGCTTAACAAGGCAGCAACACCACCATCTCAATTTACCTCCAATATCCAGAGTCCAAAGTCTGTGTTAAGAGCTCAGTTCACTTTAACAGCCCTCAAAAGGAGCTTAAGCTAATCCTCTTTCCTGTGGGCAGATCTTTGCCCTACAGCTCCACTTACCTCTGCTCGCCTTCAAAGTTCAAAGGCTCCTTCAGCCAGTCTCTGCCATCACCAAGGTGATCCACTGCACCTTGAACCATCACTAGTCATCTTGACTCTATCTTGCCACTGGAAGAAAGTGAAGCCAACATCTTCATGGAACTCTGCCGCACTTAAATCCAATTTATGCACAAATCAAAACCCATACTATTTTTTTTTAAATTTTTACCTATCTCACAGTCTTGTGACAACAAGCAAGTTGGAGCTGTAGACTTCCCACAGGTATCCTAGGCCATGGGGCAATCCTCTTCCTGGAAGCAGCAGTGGGATTTGGCAGCACCTGGTGTCATGTGAGAAAGGTACCCTAAAAATTATGTGCTTACCAAACCCTGGCTATTTTACCAGAGCAGGGTGGGGATCCCACTGTGCAATCAAAACACAAAAAGAGATGTACAGGAAACTTCTACAATGATTATTCCACTCTCCATCGGTACGTGGAATATGCACACACTTATAGACAACACAAAATCCAGTAGACCTGAAAGAGGAACAGCTCTTGTTGCAAGAGAACTAAGCAGGTATCATATCCAAATAGCATTCATGAGTGAAACAAGGCTAGCAAATGAAGGCTGTGTACATATTCTTCTGGAGTGGCCTCTGTAAAGAGGATCACTATGGAGCTAGTGTAAATTTTGCAATCAAAACTAATCTAGTCAACAAGCTTGTACAACTACCAAAAGGAGTTAATGACAGACTCATGACCATATGATTGTCCCTTGCAGGAAAGTGCTATGCCAACATGATCATTGCTTATGCTGCCACCGAGATGAACACTTATGAGGCCAAAGGGAAAAAATATGAAGACCTGGAGAACCTCATCATCAATGTGCCAAAAGAGGACAAGCATATAATTCTGAGTGACTTTAATGCTAACATAGGTATAGACTACCAAACATGGCAGAGTCCTTGGGAGGAATGGAGCTGGAAAAAGAAACAGCCATGGTCACTTACTACTGAAGACTTGTGCATCTCATGACCTTCTCATCACCAACACTGTCTTTAGTTGACATAAACACAACAAAGCTTTGTGGATGCACCCTTGCAGTAAACATTGGCATTTAATAGACTATGTTATTGAAAGAAGAGACAGAGAGCATGTGAGAGTAATGAAGGCTATATGTGGTACAAAGTAATGGACTTGTTATAGACTTACCCAACCAAGTTAAATTCTCTCATTCAACAAAAGCAGCAACCACAGGGCAAGATGATTAACAGAAGACTTAATGTCAACATATTAAAGTGCTTCTCTGAGCAGAAACATTTGGTCACTAACTTGGAGGGAAAGTTGAGCCAACACACCATTGGCAAGATGGAGCAGAAAAGGAATGGGCAGCTTCCAAAGATTTGGTGTACAGCAATGCATTTACTCATCAGTGTCAGAACACTCACAAACATCAAGATGCATGTGACAAAAATGTTGGGGAAATTCAGAAGCTGCCATATGGAAAACTAGAACTCCACAGGGTTTAACATCAAGATAATTTATCCATCTCTGAGAAGGCAGCATTTAACTCCATCAAGTGAAACTTAGAGAGATCTAGGAGTCTTGGCTCAGTAAGAAGGCAGATGAAATTCAGTTTTAAGCTGATGGTAACACTCAAAAGTGCTTTTATGATGCCTTGAATGCTATTTATGGGCCAAGGATATGTGGTGCATTTCAACTACTGAGTGCTGATGGAGTCACATTGATTATTGATAAGGATATGATTCTGGAGAGGTGGGCTGAACACGTCCATAATATCCTCAATAGACTGTCATCAATCAATGCTGAAACCATTGACCATTTACTTCAGGTTGAAGTCAATCCTTCTCTAGCCAAAAGAGGCATTCAATGTCATTAGGCTTATCCTCTGTGTCAAAGAACCTGGTGCTGATTCTATTCCAGCAGAGATTTACAGGTGGGGGAATCCATTGCTCATACAAAAGCTGACTGATTTTTCCCAGGTTATATGGCAAGAGGAGGCTATCAAAGATGCCTCCATTGTCCATCTCTTTAAAGGTGAAAGAAATAGATTTTCTGTGACAGTCACAGGAGAGTCTCTCTCTTAGTCATTGCTGGCAAGATTCTTGCCAGAGTTTTCTTTAATAGGCTGATCCTTCACCTTGAAAATCCTCATATGCCTGAGAGCCAGTGTGGTTTCAGAAAGGGCCAAAGAATGCTCAATATGGTATTTGTTGCCTAACAACTTCAGGAGAAATGCCAGGAGCAGAACAGAGATCTGTACATAACATTCATTGATCTGGCCAAGGCCTTTGATACTGTCAGTTGTGACAGATTATAGAAAATTGTCAAAATTCAGTTGCCTGGAGAAGTTCATCAGTATTACATGTCTATTTCATGTTGGTATGCTATGTCCCAGATAATGGATGATGTTCTCACATATTCCCAATCACCAATGTAGTGAAAGAAGGTTCTGACATTACTTTCATGCTTTTTAGCATGATGTTTTCAGAAATGTTGTCAGAAACCTTCAATGAAGTTGAACATGGCATCAAGGTCAGCAACTGTACTGATGGTAAATTATTTAACTTGAAGAGACTACAAGCTGAGGCTAAAGTGGAAAGTTGGTGCATGATCTTTTTTTGGTTGCAGATGATCGTGCACTCAATGCAGCCTCTGAAGCTGAGATGTAACAAATTATGGATAGATTCTCTGCTGTTTGTGCTAATTTTGGCCTAACAACACCAAGAAAACACAGGTGCTCCATCAGCCAGCACCATACCATCCTTATGTGGAATCATTGGTTATAGCAAATGGAGAAGTTTTGAATAGTGTGAATAAGTTCATTTACCTTGGCAATATATATTTCCAGGGAAGTACACATTGGTATGAGGTTGATGCATGCATTGCCAGAGCTATCTCATTTTGGGGAAACTCTGAAGGAAAGTGTGGGAGAGAAAACATATCAGACTGACTATCAAACTGAAGTGGCTCTACAGAGCCTCTGTGTTGACTTCATTGTGGTAAAACCTGGGTAATATAACAGGACTTTGCAGGGAAATGGAATTGCTTCCATTTGAATTGTGTTAAAAACATTCTGAACATTACATGGCCAGATAATGTATTAGACATTGAGGTCCTTATATAAACTAAACTGTCAAGAATTCAAACTCTACTGCAGATAACATAACCCTGATGGGCTGGTGTTTGATAATACAGAGAAGGACCTGGAGGTTTGGACTCCAGCCTCTAACTAGTCCACTTTTGATCTGGTCAGACAGGAAAGAGAGCTTCAAAGGGGTTAATAATGAGCTTTATTCTAGTCTAGTTTTCTCTAACACAGTATGGTTGATAACGAAATCACTACAAACTCCTAAAGCATTCCCTAATCACCCTTCTCTCAGGGGCCAGGGAGAAAGAGGGGCAACTATCCCTACATCTCTATAGGGTCAGTCGATACAGGCACAATTTGTACATCCCCTAAATCCCCTCAAGCCTCAATGGGGGCCAGTTGAGGCAAACACAGATTCCCCCCCCCAAACCTTGATGGGGGCTGATGAAGGCACACAGCATCCCAACTTGTGCATTCAACCATAAAGGTTCCGCAACTCACTGACCACTGACCACCTGTTTTATAGGGCATCAGACAAAGAAGGAATATTGCCAGGAATAGCTTCACAAGTTTATACTACCTCATCCCTATATCTCACTGAGTGGTTGCAGTGGATGTTTACAGTTTCAGCACACATGTTTATATTATTTATCCTTACATAATGCTATGCAAGCATGGTGGAGATGTTTTGAACCATGAGCTTGGGATCTCATATCTAATACCTGAGAAACAGAGATTGTTATGGTGTGCCAGTAAGGCAAAACGGGCTTAGTTTAACGGGTGCCCTTGAGGAGTTTGGCTTTTGTTTATGGTGAAAGTACTTTCACCTGTTAAACGCTAAGCCCCAGGCCCAAAGCCCTATCAGGTGTGAAACCCCTGTGGGCGTA
>JAQQSZ010002086.1:0-14869 GCA_028646595.1 Phalanger gymnotis | reverse complement strand
ACCATGACAGAAATACAAAGACTGCCCCCTCTTCAAAGAATGCTCTAGAGTTCTCTTTGCTCTCCATGCTGGCTGGCAACAAGATCTGCAGGTCTTTGGGCTCCCGGCCTCCAATCTCTCCTCCAGTCCGTCCTCAACTCAGCTGTCAAACTGATGCTCCTAAAGCTCAGGTCTGAGCACATCCGCCCTCCTGCCCACATATGTTTGGAGGTGTTAGGAAGTCACTGGAGTTGATACAAGTATGGACTATGATTTATAAGATCCCCAGTTTGGCTTTTAAAGCTTTTCAAAACCTGGACATGTATTACACTATTGGTTTCTAACACATTCCAAGTCCCCCCCACCCCAGCCCCCTAGACAACATGTCCTCTGGGATTCACCTATGTTAGTATCTTAGCTGTTCCTCAAACTGAGAATCTATCTGCTGACTCCATGCATTTTCTATCTTCCTTCCTTCCTTCCTTCCTTCCTTCCTTCCTTCCTTCCTTCCTTCCTTCCTTCCTTCCTTCCTGCAATTGACACTAAGTGATTTGCCCAGGATTACACAGCTAATAAAAGTGTCTGAGGCTACATTTGAACTCAGGTCCTCCTGACTCCAGGGCTGGTGCTCTATTCACTGTGCCACCTAGCTGTCCCAACTCCATGCATTTTCAATGGTTGTCCCCCATGCATGGAATTCTTTCCCTCCCTCCTCACCTCTGCCCCCTGGTTTTCCTAGCACCCTTAAAGTTCTGGCTAAAATTCTACCTTTTGCAAGAAACTTTTCCCAATTCCCCTTAATGCGAGTGCCTTCCTTCCGTTCATTATCTCCAATTTAATCTGCACATATTTTGCTCATACATAGTCGTTGGCATGGTGTCTCCCCTATTAGACTGTGAGCTCCTTGAGAACAGGGACTGTCTTCTGCACTTTTTGTATCTCCAGCTTTAGCACAATGCTGACGCCTGTTGTTTAGTCATTTCAGTTCTGTTAGACTCTTCATTTTCCCATTGGGGGTTTTCTTGGCAAAGATACTGGAGTGGTTTGCCATTTTCTTCTCTAGCTCATTTTGACATATGAACAAACTGAGGCAAACAGGGTTAAGTGACTTGTCCAGGGTCACACAGCTAATACATGTCTGAGGCTGGATTTGAACTCAGGTCTTCCTGATTTCAGGCCCAACACTCTACCCACTGTGCCACTTACTGCCACCTTGGTACCTCATAGGTGCTTAATAAATGCTTATTGATCATCAAAATTTGTTGTTGTTGTTAGTAACTCCCCTGGAGAACTGGAGAGTCAAACTACTTGCATAGGTTTTCACTTCCAGAGTTGTTATTCTTCTCCCCTCATTAGTGTCTTGACAGCTAAAAGTCATTCCTGTCCCTTGTCTTTCTAACTTCTTACCTTGTTTTACCAACCATACCTCCTTCCTTCGGTCCTATGGCTACATTCATCATCCCTGTGACTTCCCAGACCAAAATTCCCCTCCCTGGCAATCTCTATGTGTTGCCTTCTCATGTTAGAATGTAAGCTCTTGAGGGCAAGGATGGTTTTGCTTTTTGTATTTGTGTCCCTAGCACTTAATACAATGCCTAGAACATAGTAGGTATGTAATAAACGGGTTTTTTTCCATTCAGTCTTTCATAGCATTACCTCTGAGACAACTTTCCCAAGGTCTACTCATACTGTCAGTTTCTGTCCCCAGAGCGCAATGGCCGCCTCCTCTCCTCCGGATCTTAGGGACCAACTCTGAGGTATTGTGTTTCTAATCCTAACACTCATAAGCCCCCATGTGGTGTGATTCCCTCCAATTGTGATTAACCGGTTAACCAGAAAGTAGTTACTGAGGAGGTAGTACTATGACAAAGCACAAAAACATTCTTCAAATGGGGACAGTCTCCCTCTCCTCTAGGAAGAGAAGACTCTTGGTTGGTACATAATAACTCCTATCCTCCAACCAAGGGGTATACTTTGCCTTTTAGACCCACATGAGGTCTAAGTGGGCTCAGACTTGAAGAACTAAGGTAGAGAAGCACCCACATAGGGCCATGGATCCATGGCTTCTATCCCTCAGAGTCTTCATCTCCCTTCTAGGAGTCCTCACCAAGTGTAATAGCAATTTAGATTTGAAGATCTTTCCCACCCATTAATAGGCCATGTGACCTGCTTATGTCACAGGAAACCTAAGTCACATGTGGTGGGAGGAGCTTATTGAGAGGAAAAGGAAGTTATGTCACAGGAAATGGGGAAAGAGAGCTGTTATGGCTGTCAATGGCCATAGTTAGATAGTTAGAACTGAGGTAAAGTCAGCTTGTGATAGCTGAGCAGACTGTGATAGCTGTACTGTGAGTTTGTTGTTGGGTAAGACCCCAGCAGGGAGTCAGAGAGGTTTTGGGATGGCGAGGCTCCATGTTGTGATATTGTGTTTTAAGTTCCTTGTTGTTATGATAAAGTGGGCTAATTGGTTGTGGGAGTTGAACATTTGGTTATGGGATATGGTTATCTGGTGTCTGAATAAATGTTTTATTTTTTCTACCTTCTATATGGAGAATCTCTCATATTTTGTGATACAGAACTACATAGGTATATTCATGATTATTGTTGATGTGTTTATTGCATTACTGATACAACAAGTTAGCTTTGATGTATTTTACAGATGAGAAAACTGAGGCAGAGAGAAGTTAAGTGACTTGCTCAGGCTCACATAGGTGATGTATGAGACTGGATTTGAACTTAGTTCTTCCTAATTCTAGGTCTGTCACTCTCTCCATTGTGCCACCTAGTGGTCTCTACTTAAAGTGTCCAAGGATGCTACAAACTCCAAATCCAGAGCTCTTTCCATCAGATCTAGTTATAGAAGATGCTAGTTAAGGTCCCTGGTAACACACATTTTCCCAAGGTCACTAAATTCCATGTTCCATAAAGGTTCGGAATCTTTTTACAACATGGAATATATTTTCCAATAAAGAACTCTTTTCGACTTCAAATGAAATGCTTGAAAGAGATACTGATTTAGGAGCCCAGGGAGCAGTGGGGGCACCTCCAGGTTGGGTACGCTAGATTCACAAAGCAAAAGCTGAGTTTCTAGAAGGGATTCAGCATGGTGCCCTTGAATGTAGGATTTGAAACAAAACCTTATGCTGCCACTTACTATGGGCTGGGTTTTCTCATCTGTAAAATGAAGAGAAGGACTAGGTGACTTCTAAGATCCCTTCCACTTCTAAATCTACAAATGGTCTTATGAAGGGGAAGAAGTGGAAGAGATGGGGGAGGGGGAGAAGAGGAGGTGAGAGCTGCTTACCTGTGATTCTAAACTAGTTGTATTTGCATATCAATAGTCTTAAGATTAAGATCACCTATGTATTTGCATATCAATAGTTTTAAGATTAAGATCACCTTTGTTCACAGTAAAGAGCATTTTATTATTGGAGATGTCTCTCTTTTTTTTTGTAGTCAGTTTTCCAATTCATTATTCCAATTTCAGCAAGCTTGCATCTGCCTGTAACTGCAGAGAGATATTTTTAAAGCTTTAATTCATCTTGCAATACTAAGTAGTTCCCCCAAATTGTATGTGTCAGATACCTATTTAACGTTCTTAAAAAATATTATGAAAAATTTCCGAGTTGTCAGGAAAAGAAAATCTTTTTTAAATGTAGATTATTACATTGGAGCCTACTCTTCATTCAAATGTGTTTTCTATCAGTCAGTAGTGTCAGAAAATTGTTTGCACAAAACGAAATATTCAGAAAGCCATTTTACATTTTTACATGAGAAATGTTTTCTTCTAGGATGACTCAAATCTAAAAGACATTAACCACCAACCTCTTCTGTTTGTTAAATTGTTTTTATTTCCAATGCCCTCTACTCTCATTATTTTCTCCTCAAGGAAGCTAAATGAGCCTTGTAGATACTCACTCAACTACTCTCCTAAAGCAAAATACACATACACATGAACATACACGGAAACACATACACAAAGATACACATAAGCTCATATACACACATAAATTCATACTCAGTACACTAATACAAATACATTCACACACACACACACTGGTAGTTTGGGAGCCATGTTAGCTGAAACAAATGACCATCCACAACAAAGTCTCATAAGAGGAGAGAAACCCATGAGGGGGTCATTGATCTTTGCAGTCTCCACCACAGCATTAGGAATGGGCTGGACTAGTGCAAATTTTGGTGAGTTTGTGAAAATTTGTGCTGTGAGCTGAGCCTAGATGCAAGGTTCCATTAGACTTTTTGAGGGCTGATCCAGTAAATGGAGAGGCAGTATGGTGTAGTGGATTGGGCACTGGACTTGGAGTCAAGAGACCTAAGTCCACATCCTTCCTCATATACTTACTATCTGTGTGACTGTGGATGGTTGATTCAATCTTTATGTGCCTCATCTGTAAACTGAAAGGGCTGGCCTTGATGACTTTTTAAGGTCCCTTCCTGCTCTATATCTATGACTCTAGGTTCAAAGTCTGTCTCTGAGGTGTTAGTTGTATGATCATAAGAAAACAAGCATTGATTAAATGGTTATGATGGGGTGCCTGAGTGTCTGTGCTTGGACCCTAATTCTAACATCACATTTCTCCCTAGGCTCTATTTGGGTGCTTGTGCTTAGACCCAAGTTCCAAAATCACATCCAGTTTCAAAATCACATCTCTCCCTAGCCTCAAAACACTGTCCCTAGCAGTTTTTCTCTAGAAAACAGGACAACATGCCCTAGCAAAAAAATTATCTCTCTCCCTGATACAGTGGCCAGAATTTATTAGTTTGAACCAGCTGTGTATTGGCTGAACTAGCTGTGTACTGGGTCGTAGAGATATTTACTACTCACTGACCTATTATATGCATGCCAGATCTAGACATATGTATACTCTCTTACATTTACCTTATCTAACAAGACATTGATGGGAGCAGCCTGGATATTTCCCAGTCAGCCCTGATGGTTAGTTGACTTAGTGACATTTCAGGCCTAAAACCACACCTCCATATAGCCCCTCTTTGGGCTATTTCCCAGTGAACTCTGCGTAAAATACCTGAGCAGTAGATACAAAAAGTGCATGTTCCTTTAAGAACTGACCAGCCCTTAACCACCCCTGAACCACTCACTAATCCCACCCTGAATCATCTAATTAACATATTTGGCACATATTTTACTATAGAATAAACTATATAAACTTTACCTGTAGCCCTCTAAGGTTGCAGCTTCCCTAAGAACTCTTGCCTGCTGAAAAGGCTAATAAATCTTTGCCACCTTGACTCAAAGAATGCTTGAGTCTGTGAATTCATTCCAGATTGCCTCGACCCTCTCCCGGTACTCTGGTCTTTGAGGGGTACTCCCCCCTCAACGACCCTGTCTGGGAACCCCAGTCTTGGAATTCCTGGCTATTCTGCTCCATGAGGGTAAGGACTGTTTTCAACTTTTTCTTTGTATCCCCAGGGAAAATAAGGTTTTCTCCTTCTTCAATTTTCATAAGGTCACAAATTTAGAGCTTAAAGGGGCCTCAGAAGCCATCCAGGCCAACTTCATCATTTTACAAGTAAGGAAACAAAGATTCAGGCCAGTTAAGTGATTTGCCCAAGGAAGTAAGCCTCTGAGGATGGACTTGAACCCAGGACTTCTGACTACAGAGCCAGGACTCTTTTCATTGTAGACTTTTTAAACTGTCTCCCACTAGGTGTCATAGTGGCTTGAAAGAACCCCAGGACACAGAAACTTAGTGAGCTGTAATGTGTTTGAGCACGCATTATCCAGTGTCTGGTTCCTGTGGTCTTGAAAAGACTTCCACATGAGACCTCTTAACATGTGCATGAGGAGAAGCAGAGTAGAAGAATGGAGCAACCACACCAGGCAGCATATTTACCTTGACATCTGGCACAAAGTAGACTTAGTTGCCTTCATGCTACTAACAAGGGAAAGTACAGGTGAGAACACTAAAGGAGTGGGAGGACCAGAAGAAAATTCAACTCTATCTGCAACATAGTTGAAGTCCTTTACCAGAAGGATGGATTCTTCTTCCTCTGCTTCTTCTTCTTCCTCTTCTTCTCCTTCTTATTCCTCTTCTTCCTCTCCTTCTTCCTCTCCTTCTTTCTCTTCCTCCTCCCTTTCTTCTCTTCTTCTTCTTCTTCTTCTTCTTCTTCTTCTTCTTCTTCTTCTTCTTCTTCTTCTCTTCTTTCCAGAAACTGAATAGTCTGCCCATGGGAAATAGGAGCTCAACTGTGACTTGGTCCAGCCATTCTAGAAAACAATTTGGAACTAAGCCCCTAAAAGTTATTAAATTTTTCAAAACCTTTTACCCATCTATACCACTAATAAGCCTAGACTCTAAAAAGATCAAGGAAAGAGAAGGACCCATATGCACAAAAATATTAATATCAATATTTTTTCTAAAAGACAAACACTGGAAACTAAGGGGGTATCCATTTATTGGGGAATGGCTAAACAAATTGTGATAAATGAATGTAATGGAATATTATTATGTGATATGAAATGACAGAATGCTGTCAGAAGAATCCTAGAAGACCTCAATGACCTGATGCAGAGCTGGGACCAACATTATAGAGAAAAGCAATTTTGAAATACTTTAGAATTCTAGTTAATGCAATGATAAACTGTGAGTACAGAGGACTGAAGATGGATCCATGCCACCCACCTCCTGCCAGGAAGGTAACAGACTTAAAATCCAGAATCGGTCATGCATATTTGGACACCGTCAATGTGGTAATTCGTGAGAGTCAGTATATTTGTTGTGAGGGTTTGGGTTTTTATATTGGGGTTTTTTGGTATTTTTATTGTTCAATTATGGGATACAGTGGAAGAGAGAGAAATAAGTGATTGTAAAAAGAGGTAAGTAAATATTTTGGAACTTGACTGTATTTTTTTACAAGATATGAATCGAACTTATGTTTCCATAGAATATATGTAATATATGTAATACCTGTATTTGCTGCTGAATGCAGGAAAATAGGTTAGAGGAGGAATGTTGATTTACATTTCACTCAACAGGATGTGGGGCCTGCTCATCAACATATCTAAGGGTGAATGGCTCCTTTCTTTGAACACTTTGAATGAAAATCCAGGAATTGTCTGTTTTCTATCCACAACCCCAAAGACTGGAGGAAAACTTCACTCCATAACCTTATCTTGTATATTGGGACTCTTCTTATGTTAATGATGAAGGAAACTTTGACAGCCTGGGTACATCAATTGAAGAAATTCTTTTAAAAAAGTTTATGACTTGTCAAAATAGAAAAGAAGTGAGAATTTGGGGGGGGGGGCTAAAATATGAAATGTGACCAGAGGCAGAGACTCATGTGGGTGGGTTTTAGGCATCTTCAGATAGCCCGTGAACCCTGAAACTCCCAGCCAATGGGAGCAGGGGAGGGAAATGTGAATTGAGACAGGGTATAAAGGATTGTGTGTTTGCCTTAAACGAATGTGCCTATGTAATTTAGGTTTCCCCGCTCTTGCAAGAACGTGAATAAATGCCTTCCTGGATTTATTAGTTAATGTCTTATTCTTTCGTGAGCATTTTTCTCACATTTCAAAAAAATGGGAATTAGAACTAAATGGACCAAGAGTTTTGCAGTTTTGGTAATTTTTGAGTTAGATCATAGAACATACTAACTAGACTGCCAATGTCCCCAGAGAGAGAAAATGATCAAGAAGGTGAGTTCAGAAGGTGATGTGGTTGTCCCCAAGTGTATCTTAGCTCTGTAGGCATGAGCCTAGCAACACTCGCCCCACCCACCCTGTTACATGTGTATATGTACATATATATATATGTATATATATGTATACACACACACACACACACACGTAATTCCTCCAGCATAGTGTAAGCTCCTTAACCACAGGTAACATACTTCATGTTTGTCTTTCTGTCTTTGCCTTTACACAGTGCCTTGAAAATGATTGGTGTTTAGTGACTATTGAAATTAACTGGTCAAAACAGGTCAACTGTAGATTAACCCTTCATCTGCCAATTACTATTGGTTGGATTTTGACAATAATAAAATACTAACTGAAATAGTAAGTTTAGTCAGAAAAGACTAAAAAGTTCAGGATTTTTTGATAGAGTATCATAGAATAGAATCCCATAAATATAAGGAATCTTTTAGGTTATCTGGTCATCTGGAGGTTAGCAAGGTGGCACAGAGGATAGAGACCCAGATTCAGAAAGATCTGAGTTCAAATTTGACCTCATATACTCACTAACTGTGTGATCCTGGATAAGTCACTTAACCTTCTGTCTGTAAAAGTGGAGATAACAGTAGTACCCACCTCCCAGGTTGTTGTGAGGCTAAAATGAGATAATATTTGTAAAACATTTTTATGAATTTGAAAAGTGCCATATACATACTATTATTATTATTATTATTTTCTAATCAAACTCTCTACCTGCGTCAAGGAAAGCTTCATGGAATAATGAATATGTGAGTGGGACCTTGAAGGACATATGGGATATGAATGATTGGAATGGAGGGGGAAAGGATTTTAGGCAGGCTTGACAATCCAAGTTTAGGCAGCCAGGTAGGAATGACCATGGTGCTCGCATGGGATAGTGAGGATCCTGGCCCAACTGGTGCATGTGGGGAGGTGATAGGAGAAGAAATAGGCAGGAAAGGTGAAGTCAGAATATGGAGAACCTTGAAGGCCACAATGAGGAGGTTTGATTTTGTGCATTAAGCAATGGGGAGCCATTGCAGAGACTTTATCAGAGGAGATATGTATATATAGATATAGATAGAGAGATTAGATAGATAGATAGATAGATAGATAGATAGATAGATAGATAGATAGATAGATAGATGTAAATAAGTAATGGAGAAATGTATACACGAAGTCTTCAACAGAAATTTCAAAACAAGCCAATCCAATCAAATCCAACAACCATATGTATCTTTACTTCAGTGGGTAGCCAGTTCACATAGAAGGTTGGCAGAAACAGTATTTGTTATGGTTGGCAAGAGAACAGAATAAGCATGCTGACGAGAGTGAAATGAGGAAGACTTAATTTGTTTCTCAGACACTACCTCAGCTCTCCTCTGGAGCCCTATAAGTACTCTAAGAAGAAAAGCAGGCCCAGCAGTTTGCCAAGATCCAGTGATGAAAGCAGAATCCTAGGAGTCCAAGACAAGAGCACGAAATTGGAAGTATAAAGGACATTTTGTGTCAGCATTCTTCTGAATTCCCAACCATTCCTGGAAAGTACTTCTTCTTGTCCTCCTGCTATTCTGTTGCTTCCCTCTTTTGCTATTCCTTAATCATTCCTCTGGCTCCTTCCTCATCCCTCTATCGCTGCAAACAAGGTAAAGAGCTCCAAAACAACAAAATAAAGAAGTGTTATTGTTGAATCTGTCCTCTTTGTTGTTGTTGTTCAGTTGTGTCCAACTCTTCATGACTCTTTGTGACCCCATTTGGGCTTTTCTTGGCAAAGATTCTGGAGTGGTTTGCCATTTCTTGCTCCAGAGCATTTTACAGATGAAGAAACTGAAGCAAACAGGGTAAAGTGACTTGCCCAGGGTCACACAGCTAGTAATTTTGGAGGCCAGATTTGAACTCAGGAGGATGAGTCTTCTTGAGTCCAGGCCCTGTACTCTATCCACTACCAGTGCTTCTTAAACTTTTTCCACTCATGATCCCTTTTTGCCTGAGAAATTTTTACCCCACTCCAGGTATATAAGCATATAAAATAGGGATATGAATCAAACATTTGCTGATAATAAATCATAGAGAAATTTATTTTAAAATATTCTTTGGTATACATGTAATTTTACCATTTATTAAAGACAATATTCTCTCCAGTGTGAGCCAAGGTGTTTCTGGCAGCATTCATTGGTGTTGTGTGGCCTGAGGGCGTGCACAGTGAAAACTGCAGGTGATATGTGTTCAGAATCAAGGCTGTAGTGAAGTTCCAGGATGCATGAAGTGCAAGTTCTGCCAGAAATACCTCGTATTCATTACGTGTTTGTTTTTGTATTTTGTATTTGTATTTTTGGTCATTGCATGTTCAGAAACCTTGTACTGTTGCCAGTTTTCGAGACCCCAAACCCACCATTTAAGAAGCGCTTCGCTATGCCACCTAACTGCCCTCTGTCACCATCCTTCACCCTCATATAATAATCTTGTAAAAGTCAGGGTTACCCCTTTTTCTCAAATTCCTCCTCCATGAACACTGAACTTCTACAAAGATCCTACTGTGATGCCTCATCATGTTGTAGAGATGATCCTGGGCTCGTGAAGACCATACCAAAAGAATTTTGTGAGATGTCAATGAGTTGATTGGGGGTGGGGGGTTTACATTGCGTTCTCTGTTAACCATCTTATTTTCTACTTTTAAAAATATATTCTAGCTTGACTATATCAGGCAGGGATATTGTTGAGTCCACTTACTCTCTCCTCTCCCATTCTCTCCTTTTGAAATAATCTTTTTTTTAAAAATGTGGGGACTTTACCTGTGTGTAATATCCCCAAACAATGTTAATTCATGAGAGCCCAAGATTCTAGCCCAAGAAAGATTAGTTTAAGTCTTTCCCCTCTCTTCCTTTTGATATTTTTTGTTTGACACTCTTTTTGTTGGTCATCCATAAATTTGCCCTCTCTTTGTTCTTTCATTGGCCCTCAAGCAAGATGAGATTAAAAAAAACAAGTAGTCTGGGACAGCTAGGTGGCACAGTGAGTAGAGCACCAGCCCTGGAGTCAGGAGGACCTGAGTCCAAATGCGGCCTCAGACACTTGACACATGTACTAGCTGTGTGACCTTGGGCAAGTCACTTAACCCCAATTGCCCTGCCCTCCCCCTCCAAAAAACAAACAAAAAAAATCTTTAAAAAAAGTAGCCTTATCTATACCTTGATTTTCCATATTTAAGAAAACATTGTGGCATAGTAAATAAAGCTTCAGAATCAGGAAGGGTAGCTATGTGGTGCAGTGGATAGGGTGTTGGGCCTGGAATCAGGAAGACCTGGGTTCAAATTTGGCCTCAGACACTAGCTGTGTGATAATGAGCTCCGAATGCAGATTGGAAGATACTTTTGAAATTTTTTTCTTTATTTATATTGTTTTATTTTCCTTATATTTTCTTTTGCAATATGACTAACATGGAAATATGTTTTAGATCACTTCATATGTATAATCAATATCAAATTGCTTGCCTTTTAAGGAGAGTGGAGGGGCAGAATAGAGGGGAAGAATTTGGAACTTGAAATTTAAAAAAAATTGTTAAAAATTTCTACATGTAAATTGGGAAAGACTTAACAAAATAAAAATAATTTTGAAATATTGAAAATAAACCCTGGATTTCTCTGTTGGAAGAAGGAAGAAATGTTCTTATTTAAGGAAATGAATGACCTAACCCACCTCCACCCGCAAATTTGATTCCAGGAGGAAGCATGATGTCATCTGAACTGCTAGCCAGAAAACCTCTTGTCTGATGAGCACTTCTAAATTATCAGCAAGGAAACCACTTCTAGTTTGCTGTGCTTAGAAACAGGGACCAAATAGTTTCTGTCTCTCACTTATAAATGAAGGGAGAGGCTTATAAACCTTTGCTTCTTTGTTGACAAGTTTTGTGTGTGAGGAGCCTTTCTGAAGTTCCAACACATTCTCACAGGGTTTGGGGATATTAAAGCTTCTTTCTCTTCTAGGAGAGCATGCATAGACATGGAATTTGGCGATATCTCTGAGGCAGGAGGTTTCTGGAGAATTGGGCCCAAAAGAAGAAGGGGGAAGTAACAGACACCTAGCAACAAGAGAGACAGCCCTGATTCCCCAGTCTGTAGCACCATTCCTGGGAACTTGCTTAGCCTGAAGTGTTGTAAGGAACAACCTAGAGCCAAAATGGGATGTGAATGGTGGTGTCCTGGGGCTACTGGAGAAGAAAGAAGGCATTCTCCTTGTTTTCCATCAGACTGCTTTCCTGGACTTCATCTTCCTCCAGAAACTTATCATTCTGCAAAAGAAAACCAGCTGCAAACTTCTCACCTCATCAGATCATCTCCCAGCCTGGCTCTGTAGGACTTCACCATGCCCCACACTGGATAACCTCCTTCTACCCCCCTCAGTTTCTTTTTGTGTGTCAGCTCCATAATTATATTGTGAGCTCCTTGAGGTCAGGGACTGTCTTGTGCCCTTTTTTGGGGGGGTGGATACCCTTAGCACTTAGCACAGTGCCTGCCACGTAATGCTTCATGGTGCTTGGTGCACGATTGGCCATTAATGAATGTTTATTGACTCCCAGTGCTTGACTGTTGTCAACCAGACCAGCGGAAGAGTCAAGCTGCCACCCTTACCTTTGAGCTCAATGTCTCTGCCCTTCTCTCAACCTGGATGAGTGGAGGCGGCAAGAACTCAGACTGGCTGATCTAGAGCTGAGACCCAGTGTACCCACGGCTGCTGCTGTTGACATTTAATTAGCATTCTGCTGGAGGAACTTGGCATCCGCTGTTTTTGTTGTAGTGTAAGGATGATAGCTGAAACCAGTACTGTCTCTGTACTTTCATGCTACAGCCCCACAATGGCCTAGTGAGAAAGGTTGGAAGGAGGCCGCCATTTTGGGAATGGGCCCCAGAACGATCCTGCTTGATTTAACCTTTTATGGTTCACTCTGCCTTTTATTTCTAGCAAATGCCTTTTGTTAGCAACTAAAGTGTCATCTGAATAGTCTGGTAAAAGAAATCTGAGCTGTGGTTTTAAATGGATGCTAACCCAAAAGATGCCTCACACAGGGACTAGCTCTCAGAGTGGTCCAGACTCTATAAAGAATATTTATTTACTCCTCCATTCCTTCATTCATTTGTTCATTCATTTACTCATTTATTTGTTTGTTCATTCATCTATTTATCTATTTGTTTATTTATTATTTATTTATTTATTGTAAGCAATAAAGGGAACTTAAAAGTCATCTAGCCTGACAAAGGGACAAATTGATTGTTATTGGAATGGTTGTGGGGAGACAAGAACATAAGCTATGAGCTAGTCTGACTGTTCTGGAAAATCATTTGGAATTATTTTCAGAAAGTCACATATAGCAGCACTTTTTGTAATAGCAAGAATCTGAAAGGCTTGTGGGTGCTCATCCATCGGGAAATGGCTGAATGAATCATGGCAGATAAGTATAATCCAATGTTACTGAGTAGCAAGAAATAACAAATAGGAAGAATTCAGAGAAATTTAGACACCCTTGTTGAACTGATGCATTGTAGGCTAAGCAGAAGCCAGGGACAATTTATGCAATCACTATAATAATACAAATAAAAACAAGACTGAGAGGTTGTTGAGCTCTGATCAATTCAGAGACCACTTAGGACTTTAGAAGAATTGATGATGACCCATGCCTCCTGTGACCAACACCCATTATCCCAATCCCTAGCCATCTTTGAGTTTTACATTCCATGTTGGGGGAGAGAGCATAATGTGGTAGAAAGCGCTACATCTGGGCTGAGAATACTTGGGTTTGAATCTTAGTTCTCCTACTTAGTAGTGAGGCAGCTTGTTGGCACAGTGGGTAAGAGTGGAAGGAAGATCTGGTTCAAATCCCGCCTCAGATATTTACCAGCTAGTTACTTACCTAGGCAAACCATAGAACCTCTCTCAGCCCCAGTTTTCTCAGCTGTAAAATAAGGATGATCTTAGCACAAGTTCATTGTGAGAATCAAAAGAGATAACATACACAGGGTGCTTCCAGCTAGAGTTGTGTAAATGCCAGCTATTATTATTACTATTACTATTATATGTACAACCTTGGGCAAGTTATTTAATCACTGGGAGTTTCTGTTTCCCCTAAAATGGGAGGGTTAGACCAGATGAAGTCCTAAGTCCCTCCTAGCTCAAAATCCTACTAGTTTGTAATCCCATTTATCAGCAAATATGTGTAAACAACAGGTATGGAATGAGGAATCCCTTTCCAGCCTCCGCCAATGTGTCCCTTTGTTTTACTTGATTGCATTTATTTGTCACAAGGGAAGGTTCTATTTGGATGGAGAAGAGGAAATCATGGGGAATGATTTTTTTTTTAAGAAAAGAGCATCCCGGGGCTTGGGGTGGAGCCAAGATGGCAGCTGAAAAGCAGAGACTTGCTTAGGGCTCTCCCCCAGGACCCTCCAAACACCAATAAAAAATGGTTCTAAAGAAATTCTAGAACTGCAGAACCCACAAAATAGTAGGGGGAAGCAGGGCTCCAGCCCAGGACAACCTGGGTGGTATCGTGCATGGAGCTGGGAGCAGAGCCCAGTGTCCAGACCAACCAGACCAGGAGCCGGGTGGAACAGGCCCTAGAGCCCTGAATCAGTGACCTGTGGCAGTTACCAGACTTCTCAACCAACAAACACCCAAATCAACAGAGGTTAGTGGGAAAAGCTGCGGGGGACAGAGTGAAAGGAGTTGGCAGTTTGGCCACCACCCTGGAAGCAGCAGGAGTGGTGCAGCTACAGAACTAGAGCTGCAGTTGCTTCCAGCCCCAGACCCACTTGGTGGGAGGAATTAAGTGGTGGATCTGAGCAGGAGTGCAGAGCCTGTTTAAGATCTGAGTCCAGCCCGGGGTTGGCTGTTTTTGGGGGAGGAGAAGTGCTGGTATGGCAGAGCTTGCTGTGTGGAAATAGCTCTGAAAACAGCAGCGCATCCCCTCCAGCTTGGAACAAAGTACTCTGCACTTTACAAGCAGTCATAACCCAATGAAAAACTCAAGGGTCAAGTAGTTGGCTGAGAACATGGCCAGGCAGCAAAAATGGACTCAGATTCCAACTCAGACTTTGGAATCTTTCTTTGGTGACAAAGAAGACCAAAACATACAGCCAGAAGAAGTCAACAAAGTCAAAGAGCCTACATCAAAAGCCTCCAAGAAAAACATGAACTGGTCTCAGGCCATGGAAGAGCTCA
>JAQQSZ010002085.1:0-14869 GCA_028646595.1 Phalanger gymnotis | reverse complement strand
GGGTTAGGTCATAGAGGGCTTGGAATACCAAACAGAGAATTTTATATTTGATCCTGGAGTTTATAAGGAGCTACTGTAGTTTGTTGAGTTGGTGGGGGGAAGGATGAGAGGGGTAAGGGTGATATGGTCAGACCTGTGGTTTAGGAAGTTTAGTGGCAGCTTTGTCATTTTGTGATGAAAGTGGTAGCTTAGCGGAAGATGGACAGAAATGGGGGGAGTCTCATGGTGGGGAGACCAAGTAGTAGGTTATTTCAGTGGTCTAGATATGAGATAATGAAGGCCTGCACCTGAATGGTGGCAATATGAGAGGAGAGAAGGCAGGGTATTTGAGAGATGTTACAAAGGTAAAATGGATAAGCTTTGGCAACAGATTGGATGGGGATTAGTGAGAAAGAGAGAGAGTGAGGGGTTCAGGATGATGCCTAAGTTGTAAGCCTAGGTGATTGGGAAGATGGCAGTACCCTCAACAGTAAGAGGGAATTGAGGAAGAAGGCATGGTTTGGGGTGGGGCAATAATGAGTTCAATTATGGACATGTTGAGTTTAAGATGTCTTTGGGCATTCAATCTGAAATGTCCAATAGGTAATTGGAGATATGAGACTGGAGGTCAGGAGAAAGAGAATAGAGGTGGACAAGTAGATTTGAGAATCATCAGATTAGAGATGATGGAATCCATGGGAGCTGATGAGATCATCAAATGAAATAGTATAAAGTAAGAAGAGAAGAAGAGAGGAGAGGAGGAGAGGAAAAAGAAGAGAGGAGAGGAGAAAAGAAGAGGGCTTAGGCCAGGGTCCTGGGGGAATGTTATGCTCACAGTTTTGGGGCATGACCTGAATGAAGATTCAGCAAAGGCGATCGAGAAGGAACAGACTAGGTAGGAAGAGAACCAGGAATGAGTAGTGTCATGCAAATCTAGAGAGAAGAGAGTATCAAAGAGAAGAGGGTTATTGATAACGTCTATCTGCAGAGATATTGGGAAGAATGAGGATTGGAAAAGGACCATTAGATTTGGCAATTAAGAGACCATTGGTAACTTTGAAGAAAATGATTGGAGTTGAATAATGGATGAGGCTGGAAGCCAGACTGCAGAGATTTAAGAGGGCTAGAGGAAAGAAAGCAGAATTGTCTATTGTAAATGGTCTTCTCAAGGAGTTTAGCCATAAAAAGGAGAAATAAGGGACATCAGCCCCCAGAAATAGGATGATCAAGTGAGGGATTTTGAGGCAGAGGAGACATGTACATGTTCGTAAACAATAGGGAAGCAGTCAGTAGACAGGGAGAGAATGAAGGTAGAGAGTGGGGGTAATAGAGGGGGCAATCTGCTGGAGAAGATGGAAAAGAATGGATCACGTATGCATGTGGAGGGATTTACCATGGCAAGAGAAGGGCCACCTCATTCTGTGAGTCAGGAGTGAAGGAGGAGATAGTGGCAGAAGACATCTGGAATGATGTGAGATGAAAAGGAGAGGAGGAGAGGGAGTTTTCAGCAAATGGTATCAGTTTTTTTTCCTCAGTAAAATATGAGGCCAAGTTCTCAGCTGGGAAGGTGTGGTTATAGGGAGCCATGAGAGGGTTGAAGAGAGATAAAAAGGTGTGGACAAACTTCGGTGATGCCTGGGGGAGTGAGTTAATTTGGGAAGTATAAAAGTATTGCTTTGCTATAGTGAGGACCCAGTTATGCAATATAACTTTGTAGTGGTAGATCCAGTCAGCGTGGTTTCATTGTTTTCTCCAGCGTTGTTCAGCAGCAGGTAAAGGAGAGAAGGCAGGAGATGGTGGGAATGATCCAAGGCTGAGGCTTGGAGGGGTAAGATCGGCAATATGTTAAGGGGGTAAGGGACTTGAGAGAAGAGGATGGAGTAAAGTTGAACTGGTATCCTGGACGTTCCTAATAGTAGCACTTTGTCACCTTATTTTCTTTAAGCCATTATTAAAAACAGTGAGCTTAAAGCATTTCTGTTTTTAGTTTTTCAAACTATGGGTACTATCCATAAAGTATAAGGATATAGGGCTCCTGGGAGGCAGAGGAGCCAGAGAGAACCATTGAGATTCTGAACCTGGGGACCGGGGAGGACAGTACCATTAACAGAAATTGCTAAGCAGGAGAGGGAGCTCATTTAGGGGGAGATGATTACGTTGACTTTAGACATGTCAAGTTTGAGAATAGCAGGACAGCCAAATAGACTTGATGCTTTGTGACAGAAATCTGGAAGAGGCGCCAGGGCTGGTTATGTACTTGGTAGGTGTTAAAGTGTTTAGAATGGAGCTCTACAAATTATTTTCCAAATCTGAGCAGGATACATCGGACAGATGTATAACTTAATGAATTTCAGTCTATAGAAACCTGGAGAATATAATGAACTGTGATACCTACATTAGTAATTTGAACATAACATTCTCCTCCTTCTCTAAGTAGAATAGAGGTTCTTTAGAGATAAGGACTCAGGAATACAGTTATCATTTCCATATCACAGGAGTTAGGAGAGCGGTAACCCACAATCTGGAAAATCTGCATCAAATGTTTTGGCCCTCCCTTCATACTAGAGAAGTCTGAATTTTTTTTCTTTTTCTTTTATGGGGTGTTTAGAGTATTAAAAGATAAAATATGTTGACATTATACAATAGTATACATATATTTTATACATTTCTGAGTTTCTAAACTTTTTCTGTGTCGTCTGCTGGCCTTCGTGTATCATCTGTGGTTTTTGCAAAACTCCCCCAAAATTCCCATTTAATTTCTTATGCTGACCTGGTATATATTGAAACCACAATGGGGTAAGCATGATGTAGAAGAGATAACTCTCTTTTTGTCTCCTCAGTGTCTAACATAGTGTCTGGTATGTAGTAGATACCAAACAACCATTTGTTGAGTGAATAAATGAAATCTCTGAGTTGTTCTTATTGTCGTTAACAAGCGTATTCATCATGACAAGTTGTGGAAAAAACCTGTATTAAAGATTTTTAATGGGTCTGTATTGATTTGGAAGGAGATATCTAGTGGAGTCATAAATATTTTTATTGGTGATTTAAATGAAGTCATAGAAGGTATGCTTCCTACTTTGGCTGATGACCTAAAACCAGTAGGCACAGTTAACATATAAGATGACAGAGTCAGGATACCAAAAGATCCCAATGCGACAAAGCAACGGGACAAGTCTAATAAGATGAAATGCAGTAAGGGGGAATGTAGAGTCATATATTTGAGTTTTAAAAACCAACTTCATAAATACAGGATGGGTGAGCTATAGCTAGATTCTTATGCCATGATCTAGCGGTTTTAGTGGCCTGCGAATTCATGCTATTTTAGTGGTGTTACCGTGCAGATGAAAAAAAAAAGCTAATGTCATTAGAAGCTACGTGAAAAGATGCATCATTTCCAAAACAATGGAAGTGTTAGTTCTGCTGTTCTTTGTCCTGGACTGAGCAGGGGACCACAGACTAATTAAGCCATTCAGTGGACTTGTGAGATTATTGAAAGCACATTTTTCATCAGGACCATCAGTCTTTTAGAGATTTAAATTCACACTAAGAATCAATAGGCTGGCAGGCAAATTTCTGCTTATATTGCAGAGTTGGACCATCTGTCTAAACCAGGGGTTAAGGCCACAGGTTCCCCTTCCCTGGTCTAAACACTGTAATTTGGAGATTTTCTTTGATGATTTACTTTTTTTTTGCTTTGTATATGACATTTGTAATAAGGTCCCTTTTGACTAGCCCACAATTGACATTTGTAGTGGTCCAAGACAAGGTCTTACCTAGTGAAATTATTTTTTTAGTTATAAATTTTCATTAGAAATTTTAACCTTATATAATTGATACTCAAAAAAACCCTTCTCTCTTTTCTTGGCTTCTTTGAATCTCATAGTAACTATTTGCAGTCTTCCCATGCTCTGGCTCCACACCTTCCTTCTGGCTGCCACTCTCACCTTGCATTTTGCTGAAGACTTCCACATCGCATTCAAGAAACTTCTGTGCCTTAGTCTTGTATAGTCACAGAGTAACAGACCAATCTTTAGCATCTCTCTGACTATGATATTAAAAATGGGAAACCAATAAGACATCTCAGCAAGAACCTGCTTCTTCCCTATAAAAACCTATAAAAAACCTTTTTTAGTGAGTTGCCCTCATGTGAAGATAGGAACACAGCTATTTCATACATCAATTAAGAGTGATGGAAAACTGGTTACGCTTGGTATGTCAAGCCTGGGGCAGCCTCTCAGGGCTGTCACTGGCCATGGCCTGACAACCATCCCACCTGAGGGTCTAGCCTCTTCTCTGGTTGTATCTCACCTTGGTGTTCCTGCCTCTTCATGTTTCCCCTCTTGGTCATCTCATTTATGCCTTGGACCTTGCTTAGAATGAACTCCGATGTGCTTTATGCATTACCGAGCCATCTCATTTTTTGGTGAAATCTCCTCTATGTCACTGGAGTGGACTGGGACAGTAACAGAAATATTTAAATGTAAATTGAAATTGCTTCTGATAAAAGGTATACATACAAGAAGTAAGAATTGTTTTTCATTGATCAAATTCTGATATCTTTGATCATCTCATCACGTATGTATGTGTATGTATACTATGAAATAATACAAAATGGGGGAAAAAAGAGAACACTGTGTACCTTGATCAAATTCAGCCTCACACACTTACCAGCTCTGTGATCCTGGGAAAGTCACTTATTGTCTTTTTTGCTTCACTTTCCTCAACTGTAAATGGGAATGATAATAGCACCCACCTTGCAGACTTCTTGTAAAGATTAAATACAATAATATTTGTAAAGTGCTTAGCACAGTGGGTGCTATAGAAATGCTTATTCCTTCCCCTTCTATATTGGAGATTCCAATATGTGCAGGACCTAGCACACAGTAGGTGCTTAATAAGTGCTAGTTAACAGCCTGATCATGAAGAAGGGATTTCTACTCACATATAAATTGAACTTTCGTGGCCCCAGAATTTGCATCCAGCTCTGAGATTCTGTAATTCTGTGCCTCAATAATTTAGTAGATACAGTCACTCAAAATGTGTATTCCAATCAATGACATAGAGGAGAGTTTTGGCAATATCTTTCACTTAGCATGTCAAAGAGTGCTAAAAAGAAGTGACAAGCTATGTGCTATTTAGATATATCTTAGGATCATAGGACCATAGCTCTCTAGAACTCAAGGGGACCTCAGAAGCCATCTTGTTCACCTCTTCCCCTTTTTACAGATGAAGAAGCTGAGACCCAGGAAGGTTAAGTGATTTGCCTTAAGGTCACACAAATAGTAAGTGTCAGACGTGGGGTAGTTCTAGCATTTCATCTGCGTGGGCACTCTTTCCACCAATATACTTCCGTGAAACATCCAAAGAGACTCTACCTGACATGCTGAAGGCCTCTCTTTGAGTTTGTGAGTCTTTCTTACAACATTTGGGTTAATCACTATTCCAGCCATGGGGACCATTTTACCTTCTTAGAAGGAAGCTTCCTCTCCCAATGCAGGCAACCATGTTCTCTTCCATTTACAGCCTTAGAGAATTGTTTTGGGTACCAAGAATCAGAATGACTCGTCTAGAGACAAGAAGCCATTATGCCTTTAAGTCTCAGAAATGAGATTGAACTCAGGTCTTCCTGACTCTGAGGCCAACTCGTTATTCACTCTGGCACAGTGACTCTCAGGTTTACTGCTTCAAGGTACATGGATGCTTTTTGGAAAACTCTCAACAGATTATGCACCTACCTGCTCATTGTTAACGAGGGCACTGGTGCCCAAGTTAGAAATACCTTGAGTATTTGATCCTAGGCCATTTTTCTTTGACTGGAGGTGATGATTTCCATTAGAGTCTTACAGTCATCTTCTGAAATTGGACTGTTGGCTATCACTGTGAAAGAAAGAAAAATCGGAAGAAGACTCCTAATCCTCGGGGAAGAATATTTCCCTCTGGGGAGAAAGAGAGTAGAAAAAACACTACCTGTGGCTATTTGTGTGGGAGCCAGCGTTAGGCACTGTGCTAAGCACTGGGGGTAATGAAGAAAAGTGAAAAACTATCCCTGTTCTCAAGAAATTCACAGACGAGTTTGGGGGGGGGGGGCGGAACAACGTGCAAGCAACTATATGCAATCTCCTCTCTCTCTCTCTGTCTCTCTCTTTCTCTCTCCCCCTCTCTCTTTCTCTTTTCTATCTCCTTCTCTGTCTCTATCTGTGTGTGTGTCTCTCTTTCCCCACATATCTGCATATGTATGTATGTGTACCTGCATGCATACACAGATACATATTATATGTATCTATACGATAAATTGGAAATAACCGCAAAAAGAAGGCACTCTTTGCAGAAAGTGAGACTTGCAAGGAGGCAGAGGTGAGGAAGGAGAACATTCCAGGCCTGAGGGACAGCCAGTAAAAATGCCCCAAGTTGGGAAATGGAATATCTTGATGGAAAAGAATAGCAAGGAAACCAGTGTCTCACAGGATCATAGAGTACCTGGAGGGCAATAAAATGTGAGAAGACTGGAAAGGCGGGGCCAGGTTAGGAAGGATTTTAAAAGCCAGACAAAGCTGGATTTTTTCTTGGGAACAGAATGAAGGTCCCCAAGCCCTCTGAAAGTAGGCTTGTGATTCTATCTGCTGGAGAGAAATACAGGAGAGGGAAAAAAGGAGGCTGATCTCCAATATAGGTGGGAGAAATGGCAGCTAGTATTTTAATTTCAAAGCTTAGCTCCATTGTGCTTTTCTGGTCACCAGTAGTATATGGGGCTGGGACCTCATTCATCAGTTGGCAGACTTTGTCCTTGTCTGTGAACAGGCCTTGAGTAAAATTTTATCTGTTGACTCTTAAATGTTTATCTCCAAAGGATTATACATTTATTTTGGGAAAAAAGTGGCCTTCATGGTAGACCACACAGCACAAATGTGCAGATAAAGAATTTAGAACACAAACATCTGGGATTCGAAATCTAAAAAGGACCTTGGAGCTGGCAGATAAAGAGCCACGAGCTTGCTCCTTCCCTTTCCTCTCTTCCTGAGCAAATGGGACTAGAAACTGCCATCAGATCTCTCCTGAGGTGATGTATTTCAGGAGGCTGGTGGGAGGTGCCAGGAGGTCTGACATTGCCTGTTTAGAGATCTGTTACATAAATGCAAACCTGCTGATAAAACCAAAGAAAAAGACAGCTTTTAAAATGGACTTTTCCTAATGGAAACTCTTAAGTTTTACTTTTGCAAAACAGAATTGCCAAACTCTAGTGGCCTTAATTCCAGTTGTGTTCTTAATGGTTTAATATGTGCTTTTAAGTGACAAATCTAAAGTGTTTTTTTTTTAAACCTGTGAACAAATTCCCAGCTGAGGTCTTCCTCTCTGTCTTCTTTGTTTCATGCAGCAAATATAAACTTGCTGTCTACATCATTGTCAGCGTTGATCTCTTGAAAATAGCTGGTTGACTTTATGAAGGAAAGAGTTGGGACTGGGTTGCTAAGAACACACCCTTTCTCAGAAAGACTAAGGGATTAATATTCTGCGACGGGCAGCATGGAAAGTGGATAGAGAACTGGCCTTGGATTCAAGTCTGGCCTCTGATGCATACTGGATATATGACCTAGGCAAGTCACTTCAGGAAAATTTCTAACACTACAAGTTTTAGGAAGGTGCCAGTCTGCATGGGGACAGGAATGTCTATACCTGGGAGCTCCCCATACCAGTGAAAGCACAGATCCTGTCCCTCATTCTCTGTTTTGCGAATCTATGGATGGGCAGCATGAGAGTGGAGAGAGAGCTGGATTTGAAGTCAGGAAGGTCTAGCCTCACCTCCTGCTTCTGATGCTTCATGGCTGTGTGATCGAGGGTGGGTCACTTTGCCTATCTGTGAACTTCAGTTTCTTTGCTGGTAAAATTGGGATAATGAACCTTTTCGTCCCTACTTTGTAGGACACAGTGAGGCTCAAGGGAGAGAATTAATATAAAGGAATCTATAAACTAAATCACTATGTAAATGTCAGTAATTATTATCATAGACCCTATTTTGGATTCCCATTCTTCTATTCTTGCATAGTAGTGGCTAAAGGGTTGGCTTTGTCATGGTCTGGGTTTTCTGGGGGGAAAATGGAGTGGATTACTTAGAACTTAGATTACCTTCTGCTCAAATTATATAAAGCCAAGTTGAGTCCAGTGGGATATCCAAGTAGACTTGTCCAGAAGGCAGTAAGTGATGTAGGTCTGGAGCTCAGAAGATTGAAGAGGGTTGCCGGAATCATCGGCAGAGGACTGGTAAAGTCTCAGTGAGGGTATAGAGAAGGGAAAGAGTCCGGGCAGTCTGTCTCTCTTTCTAGTTTACTTCTTGCTAGCAAGAGCAGCACCTCCCTCCTAAGGACTGGGGGATCGAGGTAGGGTTCCCAGCCTCAGAATCAGTGTTCCCTCTGCCCCTACCCACCATGTCTGATCAGTTACCACGTCTTGTCATTTCTGCTTTGATGACATCCCTTGCCTCTGTCTTTCTCTCCACTCATGCAACAACCACCCTACTTCAGGCCTGAATCACCTTTTGCCTAAACTATAATAGCCTCCTAATTAACCTGCCTATTTCCAAGATTCCCTTTCACCAATGCATCCTCCACATCAGAGATGTCAAACATGTGCAGCCTGAGGTCTGCAACATTCCTAAGTGGATCTGAACCAGATTAAAATGCAAATCTTAAATAAATATTTAACAAAATGAATAAAATACAATAGGACATAGATAATGTTAAAATGTGTTTTTCATATGTCAATACGCCGCCATGGCAGGGATTCTTATGTACAGTTTAGTGACTGTTTCTGAGTTTGATGTCACTGCTCCACAAAGTTGCCAAATTGATATTTTTAAAGCATGTCTGACCAAGTCATTCCCTAGCATAACAATGAATGAATGAGTGATTGAGTGAATGAATGGATGAATGAAAAATCGTTTATTAAATACTTCCTATGTGCCAGCCATTGTGCTAAGTGCTGGGACCACAGATACAAAAGCAAGATAATTCCTGCCCTTAAGAAGTTTACATTCTAATAGGGAAGACAACACATTAGGTGCCCAGGGAGGGCTGTTTGGGTGAGGGAAGTCATAGGGATAGTGATTAGAATCACAAGGTAACTGACTGAAGCTTCAGTGGCTCCTTTATTGTCCCTAGCTAGTGAAATCTTCAGGTCTTCAGGACTGCAGATATGAATGTAACCATCTGCAAAAAAGGGGTGATAATTGAAGTCTCAAGAGTAAATGAGATTGTTAAAGGAGATAGTGTATAGAGAGATGATAAGATGGTCTGTATATCCTATCTTTAAAAGTCCTGAGAAGGATTGCTGTGCATAAAGATAGGAAGAATGTTTCTGACAGGCGAGTGAAGAGTGTGAGGTTTGAGTGAAGTAGGAATGTATCACTAATTCACAGCAGAAAGAAGCCCAGTTGTTTTTAAATAGACTTATTTCAGTATCATTTCTGTGTGTACAGTGGGTGGAGAGGGAAATCAATGGGAAGAGTAAGACAGCTTATTCCCCGTAACAGATAAGAACAGAGAAGGAAGTACAATACTATTTATCAAACCATGCAGCCTCAGTAGGTGTACTGTGTGGTCACCAGAGCATCATAGGATCATGAGGTTTTGAGCTTAAATGGACCATCAGGTATCATCTAGCCACCCTCTCCATTTTACAGATGAGGAAAGTGAAGCCCTTAGTGCTTTCCTCAGGTAGCAAATTGGTGAGCTAAGATTTGAACCTCATTTCTCTGACTCTAAGCTATAAGATAAGCTCTTTCCATTAGATAAAATATTTATGTGAGATGGTTTACATAGTAGAAACTTTCATAGTTATGGCTTTTGGAGAATGATACTTTATGGGGCAGCTGGTGATACCGTAGATAGAGCACTGGCCCTGGAGGTGGGGGGACCTGAGTTCAAATCCGGCCTCAGTCACTTGACGCTTACTAGTTGTGTGACCCTGGGCAAGTCACTTAACCCCAATTGCCTTGTAAACAAAACAGAACAAAAAAAAACAAACAAAATAATAAGGAGGTGAGTGTAAGGAAGGAAGGATATTTGAGTTTAAAGTGATTTTGTTTGAGTATAGGGAAATTTTAGGGGCAGACATAGGCAGGTGATTCCTGCCTGTAAAGATAGTCGAATAAGAAATGGGCCTTGGGTCCCAGTGCCAATCCATATGGAGCAATGTGCTGACCAAGGTGTGATAGATCTAAGTATCTAATTGGTAAAGTTCTGAAACCCAACTTGTTTCTACATGTGGCAAAACAACTCTTAGGAAAAAGTAGACCCTCAAGTCTGGATGTGAGAGTATATAGGGGTCTATGTCACATAGAGTGTCTGTGTATATATGTGTATGTATGTGTATAGTATGTATATATACGTGTATTATGTATATGTATATTTAGAACATGCTCCAAGAATGCACACACACATAGCTATATATAAGATCTTGAAGCTCATTCTAGCTCTCATGGCTGTCTACAGTAATTGATTAGTGACATAGACAGGGGTGTGGGGAGTGTTCAGGGAGGACTAGCACCTCTAGTGTGAGGGCTCACCAAGTCTTTTTCAGGGCTGCTCATTCACCTTTGGCATCTACCTGACACTCAGCTCTTACCAGTGGCTCTAAGAAGCATACATAGCAGCCACACCCCCAGTAAAGTCTCTTGGCAGACAGGCTAAACCAGGTAGAGGGTAACCCAGGGGTCTTAAACTCATTGGTGAGTTAGAGGGGCGTCTATCCCAAGCATATGAATACTTCCGCCCGCAAAACGGGCAGATGGTTCCAATGGCCATGAAGGCAAGTGAAGCAGAGCTTGGTCAGACATTGAAGATTTCAAGGTCATCCACTGTATCTCAGTGGTCCTGACTTTTGTCTTGCCACTGGACTTCTATGATCTGGAAGAAAGGGTGAAACTGACAACTTTGTGCAGCTCTGCCTCACTTAAAGCCAGTTCATGCCCAAGTCAAGACATCACCCTGTGATGCCATTGGTGCTCTGCGAAAATAGAGGACAAGCAACAACAACAATCATCACATAATTAAGTATTTATTGGCATCCATGTTTCCGATGCTGCTGGGGTACTGATTCGAAAGAAATAATAAGTATAGCTCCTGATGGCTGCTCTTACAGAGGCTGCGTTACATTTTACTAAAGTTGGTACATATATTGAAGGCTGTGTAGGGGGCTTGAAGCAGTTTTTTTTTTTAGTCAACTGCTTTTTTTAAGCAACAGTGGTTTATAGAACTCATGAAAGGCTAATATCACATTTTCATGCTATATGTCATTTGCAGTCTCTGCTTCTCATATTTGTGTCTATAGCAGCACCTATGTGTTCAAATGGGTACAAATATTATCTCTAAAATTTTATGAGGTTTTTATCTTGCTTGTTTTTGTTTTTCTCTTGGGCCTATATATCCCTACTTATCACTCACTATATAGTGACTATAGATGTGAGACTGACTTCTGCTCCTGTGCTTTCTCCACTTTCTAAAAATCCCGCATCTCCAAACACCTTAGACACATCTCTTATATTCTTACCCTTTCTATTTGGTGTTTGGGGCACGGTAGCGTAGCTGCAAAGCCGATAAGCTGGTGTACCATGCAGTTTTAAAATACCACCCACTTAACAAATGTAGGCACAAAAGGAAAACTGTTGTTTCAAAAAAAAGGTACTGTATAAATACATGGGTTTACTGTTAATTTTAAATTAGTGCTTGCTGATAAGTGCCTTGTGTAGACTGCCAGGAACCATGCAGAAAAAATGGAAGAAAAGGGGGAAAGCTGCCTGAGGGTACCCATTGTCCTCATTTACTTCTCCAGAAAAAAAATCTTTATCTGTGTGGAGTTAGTACTCTTTTGTAAGCAATAAGCCATGTTTTCCAATTGTTCCATCCCACTAATCTGCAGCCCTAGGAAAATTACTGTCTTTGCCATATTTGCATCAAGATTCTCTATAACTTATCAACATAGTCTCATTCGACTCTTGAAGCAAGACCTGGGGTAGTCAATTTCTCCCCTTATTTTAAACCTGGACATAGTCCAGAACACAATGTTTTATTTGTCACAGCAAACTCCCTTCTATTCAAACTGGTAGGAGGATTGGATGTTATAGTTAATATTTTGGCTAACAGAATACATAGTTTCTTATTATAAAATAATTACCAATTTTTAGAGAATCGAAATAAAATCTGTTTAAAATTTAAAATATGTCGAATGTAACCTAATTTTCTGCTAACCTTCATGGATCTCCATTTACTTATTTGTAAAATGAGAGGTTAGATTGAAATGTCCTCTAAGGCCTCTTCCTGCTCTAAATCGTAGGATCCTGTGTTTCAGAAGGTATTTTATGAATTTATGTATTAAGAGTAACCATCCTGAAAGTCAGTTACCATTCTATACAGTACCATAGCTATTGAATGTATAAGAGATTGGGATGAAAAACATCTATGTGGTATTTTAAGGTTTATAAAGTGATTTCCTCACAACAACTCTTTGAGCAAGGTGGTATATACTGGGCTCTTGACCATGCCCTTGAAATTGTTTTGTTTGTTTTTAAAAATAAATCCTTTAGAAGGCCAGAAAAATCACAAACAGGATAGCCTTGAAAGTTACATGTTGAATTTATTATGTATCCTAAAAAACTATATCCATAAGAGAATTTCCTAGTTTCATCAGCAATCCTTATAGACACAAATATGGGAAAGAGAGACTGCAAATGACATATAGCATGCAAATGCGATATTAGCCTTTTTTGAGTTGTGTAAATCACTGTTGCTTAAAAAAAAGTTGACTAGAAAAAACTACTTCAATCCCCCTACACAACCTTCCATACATGTACCGACTTCACTAAAATGTATTACAGCCTCTTTAAGAGTAGCCATCAGGAGAGAGTTGCTATATATGTATGGAAATGCTCATTTTATTTGGTGTTTGTTAAACTCAGATATTTTTCAAAAAATGATAACTAAACCCTTTGTAGTGGTTTGTCACTTAATCATTATGCTAAAAAAAATGATTATTTGACCTCCAGGTTCTGTAATACTTGGGAGTTCACTGTAAAAAGCTTTTGGTGTTTAAGAATGTCGGATGTTAGAAAGAAATAACTTGTTTGCATACAGCCTTTGAGATGACCAGAGCCAAGTTCCTACACTTCAGATTTTCAGTTGGGAAACGTAAAGGGATTTGGGGGATATATAGAAAAGGCTGCTGCAAGGACAGATATATGTGGATGCCTGACTCTATTCAGCACAGTGTTATGTGCTGAATTAGCCCACTCGCTTTTACCAGTTAACTACAAGTACATGAGCATCTAACAGCATCCTCAGTGCTGTGTCTGGTCTAGTCAGTAAATATTGTGCGTGTGTGTGCGTGTGCGCGTGCGCGTGTGTATATGTGTGTTTGTGCACACACATAAATGTGCGCACGTACGCTGTGAACACTGGTATCGCTGGGGTTGGGGGTGGAAAGGAAGCTAAGATCATAAGCTGTTAGATCTGGAAGGGAACTTTATAGCCCAACCTCTACATTCTGGAGATGAGGAAACTGAGTGAATCCCAAAGACAGGAAGTGACTAACCTGAGGTCGCCTTATTCAAAAGACAAAGAAGACACCTTCTCATCCCCAAGGAGTTTGTAATCTCAAAGAAGCTTACAGACTAGTTTTTTTTAACCAACACCATCATTTCTAGCATTTATTCCAGTTGTTCAGGACTGTCTCTTTCCTTAAATAAGCATCCCCCAGGAGATGGGGGCATAGCTCATGGGGCCCTCCCCCAAGTAAAGTAGCAAATCTTAACAACGAGAAGCAACTAGAGATTAGTCAGGGCAGCTCAGTGGTGCTGTAGATGGAGTGCCAGGCCTAGAGTCAGGAGTACCTGAGTTCAAATCCGGCTGCAGATACTTCCTAGCTGTGTGACCCTGGGCAAGTCACTTAACCTTTGTTTGCCTCAGTTTCTGTAAAATGAGGATAATAATAGAACCTGCTTCCCAGGGTTGTCGTAAGGATGAAATAAGATAATGTTTGTAAAGAGCTTAGCAAAGCGTCTGAAACATAGTAGGTGCTATGTAATTTTTTTTCCCTCTTTAATCCAGTTCTTCATTGGAATAAAACCCCATTTGGGGTTTTCTTGGCAAAGATATTGGTGTGGTTTGCCATTTCCTTCTCTAACTCTTTTTAAAGATGAGAAAACTGAGGCAAACAAGGTTAAGTGGCTTGCCCAAGGTCACACAGCTAGGCAGTGTATGCAGCTGGATTTGAACTCATGAAGATGGAGTCTTACTAACTCCAGGCCCAGCCCTCTATCTACTATGACACCTAATAGGCCCACATAAATGTTAGCTATGACTATTAAGTATCTTGCCCAGCATCAGGGTCCTAGTCATGGGGGAGGGAGGAGGGGAATCAGGAAAGGCGGTATGAGTCTACAGCTTTCAGTTAAAACAAATGTTAGGTAGATTTTTAAAAATAATCACAAAGCCCATTTTCAAATAAGCTATTTCTATATCTAGCTGTTAGATTAATCCTCTAAGAAAGGCATGATAACCAGTTAGAGAGTGAAAAATTCAACCAGATCCGTTACTCAACCTCTCGCAGAATGAGAGGAAAAACATTTTTGCCAGAATTTATCCTTTGAAGAAACAAGACGAAACAAACAACAAAAATTGGTTTGCATGCATGCAGGAGTAGCTGAAGAATGGATTTTTATATGCTCAGGCTTAACCAGACCTCTTTTATTTAGCATGCCAACACTTTTATAACTACATTTAATGAAATCAGACCATATTATAGCTGGAAAGGACATTAGATTATATAGTCCAGCCTCCACAAATTGTAGTTGATGAAGCTGAATGAATCCCAAAGAGAAAGAAGTGACTTACCTGAGGTT
>JAQQSZ010002084.1:0-14869 GCA_028646595.1 Phalanger gymnotis | reverse complement strand
TATCATCCATTCATCTTCAAGTCACCCTGTGCCTGCTCTCTCTCTCTACATATATATATATATGCATATATATACATACATATACATATATACATACACACATATACATATATATACATACGCACACACACACACACATATATATATACATGCATATTCCCTTCAGCTACCCTAATACTGAGGTCTCATGAATCATACACATCATCTTTCTATGTAGGAATGTAAACAGAACAGTTCAACTCATACACATCATCTTTCCATGTAGGAATGTAAACAAAACAGTTCAACTTCAGTAAGTCCCTTACAATTTCTTTTTCTTGTTCTTTTTCTTGATTATCTTTTCATGCTTCTCTTGATTCTTGTGTTTGAAAGTCAAATTTTCTATTCAGCTCTGGTCTTTTCACTGAGAAAGCTTGAAAGTCCTCTATTTTACTGAAAGTCCATATTTTGCCTTGGAGCATGATACTGTATTGTACTAGAAAATAGACAGATTTGATTTCATACATAAACAGAACAGAAAAAACTGAGGAAGTACAAGTGATTCTTCAAGGATAGTTAATGTTGTTAAACATGAAAAACGTTTTAGGTAATAAATATGCATGGTATTTAATTTCCTTCCTTCTCTATTTTTAAAAGTTATACTACTAGAGAGTCATGAAGGAATCAAATCGAGGACCTCGAGGCAGAAAACAAACTTTCATCTAAAACCACTCTCAGGTACTTAGTAGCTGTGTGACTTTGAGAAAGTCTATGAACCTCCTGAGATTCAGTTTATTCCCCCATAAAATGAGGATAGTGATAGTTTCTAGTACGCAGATGATTCTTAGTTCTATATGTTCAGCTCTAGTTTCCCTCCTGACTTATAATTCCACATCATCAAATGCCTTTTGAACATCTCTCTACTCCATTCCACTCTTAGTTTCTCTGGTTTCCATCAAGAGAGGTCAAATCCCTTCTGCAGGTATATGAACTTCTTATCTCTTCTTTCTTTACATGTTTTCTCATGAATTGGCATGCCTTTTCTTTGCAAAGCCAGCCCATGACACAGTGCCTGACACACAGTCAGTCTTGGTTTGGTTTGGTTGCTTTGATGTCCTTTATACTCAAAGAGGACCAAAATGACTTCACTATTTTGGGGTCAATGTACAGCGTGTCTATCTGTGGGTGATAAGACCTTCATGAGCACAGAAGGTTCTACCACAGGTTGGGCGCAAATAGCCCATATGAAGCGAAGCTTGAAAAATGTTGGTGAATACCTCATACAGTCACTGTAAGGATCAAATAAGGTATTATGCTTGAAACACTTTGTAAACTTTAAAAAGGCTATTCAATCATAGATTTAGAGTGGGGAATGACCCCAGAAGTCTTCTAGTCCATCCAATATACTAATTTTATAATTTTACAGGAAATTCAGGTAGAAAGGTTAAGCAATTTGCCCCAAATGACAAAAGCAGAGTTGGAGAATAAAGATTTTAAACATGTCCTTCGACTCCATATCCAACACTAGTTCTTTTCACTATACCACACCAAACAAATGTGTGGTATTTTTGTTACCAGCTGAAATCATCCTTTTAAAATTAAAATGAGCAAAAACAAAACAAAGAATACAAGCTACAAAATCAGATGCATGCATTTTTAATTTTCAAGGACAATGAATATTTCACCATTTTTGCCACAACACTAATGTATGTAACACATAATGTTATATATACTAGAATCTGTATGTTATAATGATCAGAGTACTTGATGCAGAGTTGTTAAGAATTGGGCTCAAATTTCACCTCTTACACTTTCTGGTTATGTGATCATGGTAAAATCACTGAACTTTTCTGAATTTCTCTTTTATTGCTTGTAAAATGAGGAGCTAGAACTAGAGCCTCATATATCCTTTCTAGCTCTGAAACTATGATACTAAGATAGGTACTCATATGATTTTTAAAATATTCATTAAGATACTAACCCTAGAACACAAGAATTTTGAAATTGATAAAAAATGAATCAACTGGGCATATAGGAAGAGAAATAAATCCAGGATCAAATGTCTTACTTCATATTTTCATGGACACATTTCTTTATCTCCATAAAGTATTCCAATATATAATCAAGATTTGTAGAGTATGAGGTCAGAAACAAGGCTTATCTGGTTTTTATAGGTTTTCTTGGCTGGTTTTGTGAAAGCAAAAGAAATGATTGCGCCTCTAGTCCCTGCTTCAGTGGAGCTGTCTGTCAGGATGATGTCAACAGCTATGTGTATTTTTGCCCTGAAGGTAAGCTGCTCTGAACAGTATGTTTTTATTAAGAGAGAGAATTTATAAAAATTGTCAAGAGGATAGCAAAATGTCTCTATGGGCGTCTTCAAAGATATTTTGGGTTTTTTTTCCCTATCAAGTATGTTATTCCTTAATTCTCATCTGCATCTGTTTATCTTCTATCTAGTCATCTGTTTGCCTTTATCAAAATCCCACCCCCCATAGCAAGCAAAACATATTTATGCATAAAATCTCTCCATATTTTCAGTGTTTGGGTAATTAGCTATATAAAGAACTTCCTTTAAAGGAGTCTTAGAAAGATTTGGAAAAGAGTGAGTACATTCTTCAAGCCTGTGACATAAATAATATTACATTAGTAATTAATTGCCATACTGCAGAAATCAGGGGACTGTTCTATCAATATTGACACTTTTCATTTATTCTTCCCATCAGTATGCAAATTTCAAACCCTGACATGCCAAACTAGAACAGGAGTGCCTAACCTGGGGTTTATGAACTTATATTGTTTAAATATTTTGGTAACTATTTTAATAGATTAGTTTCCTTTATAATTCTATTTATTTTATTTTGTGCACTTAGTCAATTCTCTAAAAATGGTCCATTGGTTTTTGTCAGACTTTCAAAAGGATCAATGACAAAAAAGGTTAAGAATCCTCAATCTTGGAAAAATGAAAATGGGTAAAGGTTTAGGAGATTCTTTTTTATGGAATATTATCATTGTAATTATTTTTAAAGGAATATCAGAATGAGGAAACAGATCTTTAAGATATGTAAATGACCTACCTAGGGTCACACAGATAGTAACTAGAAGATACAGGTTTTTAACCTAAATTCTTTGACTCCTAAGTCAGTGTTTTTACGTTATCTCAATCTACCTCCCACTTCCTTTTTTGATAAAACTTCTGATTGTCAATCTGAGAAAAAGATTTGAGATTAAGAATTATAAGCATGACTGAAACAGAAGCTCAGAGAACCCTTACATGAAATTTATATTTTAACTGATATATTCACTCAGAATGTTTGGTTTACTAATCAAGAAGTATATAGCAGCACAATATTATTATGATAATTATAGCTTACAAGGGAAAGAATATTGATTTGGGTACCAGGGTACTTGGGTTTAAAACCTAATTTTGTCTCTGTTAAACTTTGTGACCATGCTCAAGTCACATCACAGTTCTGGGTCCTCATCTATAAAATGATGGAGCTATCTGGCCTCTAACATACATGCTAGCTCCATGATCCTTTGATTCACTTAAAGGACTTGTGTTTAATGTGCATTTTGAAGAAGTCATGTCTAAGCATTCCCAAATATGATCATGATACCTGTATATATTTACTATAAAACTGAATGGAGTCCAGCTAAATTGGCTAATAATGAATCCCACCATTTGATAGCTGGGAATACTAGCCCAAATAGGTATTTGATAACAAGTGAAGATTAAGCTTAGAAAGGATCATTTCATTATTAACTATACTTGACTGGGTTATATCATTTATGCTGGGAAAATAAATCTTGACATTTATATGGATAATTTTGTGGCTTACTTGTTACCCTACCTGTGAGACATGGGTCTGATTAAACTCTGATTGCAAATGAGAACTGTAATACATTATTAATGAACTTGGGATAATTGTAAAGTTTTATGACTTAGGGATCAGTGGAAATTGGATCCATGGTCAGTTTGAGAAATTATTAGAATACACCTTACACTGATAGTGCTGATGATTTAGCATTAGTCATGGTCTTCCCACAGCCATGGCCTGTGACAACACTAATGACAGTCATTTTGTAGCGTGACCATGCATTAGAATACATTTACAAGAGCATAAAATGTCAAATGGTGAAGCAAAGATTCTGTAGCAGTTCACAAGGACCCTTTTATATTCCTGGAAGTTAAAATTTTGCTGAAATGGTTACATATGTACAGTGTTCCCAAATTTAATAAAGAAACGTGTAAAAATTCTAAAAAAACAAATAAATCTGTTTGGATATCAAAATATTATTACTACATTGCAGTCAAAGAAATAAAAATGAACTGTTATGATTTCAAATTCCTCTGATAATGACATTTTTTAAAAAATGTAGGATCATATATTTTAAAATCAAAAGCACTTTAAAGGTCATTTAATCTAATTCCCTCTGTTGGCAGATGGGCATACTGAATCTCAGAGAGTTCAAGTGATGTGTCTAGGTCACATGATTCTTCAAGTGACTGTTTCAGGATTTGACCCCAGGTCTTCTGATTCCAAATCCAAAGCTCTTTCTATTATATCATGTTACTTCTCAAATCATTCTCCTCTAAATGTGCATTGTTTTCCAAACCAAAGACTGAGTTGAAATAAATGTGAAGTATAATGTGAGATGCATGAGATTACAAAATCCTAGATTAACATAATTTTAGAGTGGGGAGGAATCCCTAAGGATATACCTGATGAAGATCAGAAACATAACTGATAAAGTAGTCTTAGTACATGCTTTGATCCTCAGCAAGAGAAGCTGTCCAGTATTTCCTTGAAAACTTGTAGTACAGACACCTACTTCATAAGGAAACGTAATATCTTTTTAAACATCTCTGATTCATTGAAAACTTCTTACTTCAAGGCTAAATTTGCAACTTAACTTTTTAATATGCTTTATCATATAACAAATCACTGTTCTTTTCAAAGTCAAAAGAAATTGTCATTTCTTAATATTGAAAGAAGAAACCCATAAAAATATAGAAACACAAAGAAATGTGCTGAAATAGATAATTTCTCTCCGTCCCACCCTCACCACCCCCCCAACAACTGGTTATGTATGAAAGTTAGTGTTCCATGATTAAGGGCAAGGGTTAGATTAATATATGATTTTTTTTCTTTTTATAAACTGATGTTTTGAAGGTCTGAACTGTGAAATTAAGATAGATGAGGTTGCTGATAGCTAGGTTCTGCAAGAGTAATTCTACCTGCTTGGACTTGGTGGCTGACTATATTTGTGTTTGTTTTTGTCCTCCAGGCTCCAGAAGACTTTTTAAAAAAATCAAACAAAATAAGAAATGATTTTATTTATTTTAAATAAAAAATAAATAAATCCCAGTGGCAAGGTTAGCACTATCATTTTGATATGAATGTTATACTGTTTCCCCAGAGATTGTAAAATTAAATGGAGCAGGAAACTCTGGACAGATTTATGTTGAGAATTTTAAGAAAATATCATGGGGAAAAACATGATCTATATACTATTCATTGCAAATTTAGAGAGCAAATTAACATTAATTTTGTGTTTTATAAATTTGATTTTAAAATGTCATCATCATATGAGTCCCTGGCACTTTCTTTTTAAAACAAATGTTTGCAATTTTTTGTTGTTGTTTCTTTTTTTTGTATCATGGACCCCTTTGGCATTGTGTTAAAGCCTATATAGACCTCAGAATAATGTTTTACGTGAATAGGATTACTAAGAAAACCAGTTATATCAAAATGTAATTTGAAGAAGATTAGACACAAACATATTCAGGGACCCCAGACTTAAAATACCTCATGTAAAATTTTCACTTATGCCTTTTGTTCAGTAAAGAAATTGATAGGCAAATATATGACCCTTTTCAAAGGGATGAACAGTTCAACATTTTAATTTATTATAGCTCTTGGTCCATTGGCAATAGTCCTCTCATGCTAACTTAGCTTCATGAAACTATAGGCTTTTTCATATGAACCCTTTTTCACACTTCTATTGCTTTCTTTCTGAGATCAAAAATTTTATCAATGGTGTTGATGGAGGAAAATATGTGTCAAAATTATCCATGTTGCAAAAAAGATGGGATAGTTAATTAATTGGATGGACTAAAGATTCCAAAAATTCTGAACAGGCTAGAATTATATGACAAATCATATTAGATCAGATTCTATTGGCACAAATGTAAAGCACTACTGGCAATGGTGATTACTGAGTATGTACAGATATGTAAAATATTGTCAAGTAGTGCTACAGCAGAGAAAAAGCTGAAATATTGTGTCTTTTTGTTAATGGAAGATAATAGAGTTTTTAATGCCTGACCAGCAAGATAGATTTTAAAACCCGAGAAAATTTTAGAATACATTTTTAAAGAAAGAATTCAAAAAGGAAGTTTTGATCACAAATAACCAACACAGCTTCAACAAGAACAGAAATATCATACATGCTTTGTTTAGTTTTCTCACAAGTTTACTTAACTGGTAAATTAAGGAAATGTTATAATATCTTACTGAGACCTTGTCAAACTATTTGCTAATGTATTTCAGTCAGTTATCTTATGGAAGTCAGAGAGGTAAGGGCTAAACAATTCTAAAAAAGGAAGGATTTGGAACTCATTGAATGGTTGCACACATTGAATATTTGTTTTATCTATTAATGTCAACTTAGTAAGATGTCTTCTTTAGAATATCCCTGGGATGGTCAACCCTTTACTATTTAAATTTTTATTAAACAAATAATCATATAGGAGCAGAATTCACATGCTTATCCAAATTTTACATAACATAAAACTGAAATAAATAGCTAATACTTTGGCTAAGAAAGAATCATGATACACAGTACCCTTTTAGAATGTTGGGTCAAATCTAAAAATAAATAATTCAATGACAGTAATGTGAAATCTTACACTTAAGTCAAAAACTCATTTTCACAAATACAAGATGAGGGAGACATGGTTAACTAATAAGTTTATCTAAAAACATTCTGGAAGTTTTAGTAGACTGAAACTTTTATGTGAGCCAAAAGTTTTCCATGGTAACCAAAAAGTAATGTAATCTTTGAAGTATATTAAGAAAGACATAGTTCAAAGCTTTAAAAACATTCATATTGGACACAAGTCCAAGAAGAATTTCTAGAAGATTTAAAGAAATAGAAAATGACAGTCATTTTTTTATAATCAAATAAGAGCAATAGGGGAAAGTTCAGAAAAGAAATGAGGGCAATGAAAGAAAATCATGGTTATAGGATGAAAAGCTGATTTAATGAGGTAAAAAAATCTGCAATAAAATAAATCTATAAACTTAGAATTGGTTAAAGGATAAAAGTCATTCAAAAACTTATTAAAGAAAAGAATCCTTAAACATAATAATTGGTTAAGTGGAAGCTAATTACTCCATGACACATCAAGCAAGTTAAACAAAATCAATAGAATGAAAAAATAGAAGAAAGTATCAAATACCTCATAGAAAAATGGCTGATAGGGAAAGTAGATCAAACAGAGATAATCTAAGAATTACTAAATTAGCTGAAAGCTATAAGTTTTTAGAAAGTTGGGATATCACATTTCAGGAAATTACAAAGGAATGTTACCCACATATCTTAGAAAAAGAGGGCAAAATAGAAATTGAAAGAATACACTGATTACCTTCCCAAAGAGATACCAATATGAAAACTCTCAGAAACATTTTAGTCAAATTCTAGAGCTCCTTGATCAAGAAGAACTTATTGCAGGCATCAAGAAGGAAACAGTTCAAATATCATGGACCCACAGGCAGGAACATGCAAAATTTAACAGCTAGCACCCTAAACTTGGAACATGATATTCCAGAAGAAAGAGGAGATTAAATTGCAACTAAGAATAATCTACACAGCAAAACTTATTTTCATACTGTGAGGAGAGTGTTATAGATATTTAATGAAATAGAGGACTTCCAAGTATTCCTGATGAAATTACCAGAACTGAATAAAAAAAAAATTGACATTCAAATGAAAGATTCAAGGAAAACATTTAAAGGTAAATGTGAAAGAGAAATATTAATGAATTTTATAATATTACACTGATTATATTTACAAATGGGAAAGTGATATATGTAACCTCTAAGAACATTATTCTCATTATAACAGTTAGAATGAGTCTACATAGACAGAGGTCATGGGTATAAGGATATTATGTTGAGATGATCTCAGAAGAAAAAAAGAACAGTGAGGAAAGGGGATGCACTTTGTGAAGGAAGAAGAAAAAAATAATAGAAGACCTTATTTCACAAAAAAAAAGATGTGTGTAAGTAAGAGCTTGTATAATGAAGGGAGAGATGGAGGGGGCAACATTTGAGCCTCACGCTCATCTGAAGTGGTTCAAAAAGAGACCATACATACATACACAGTTGGATATAAAAATTGTTCTTACCGATCAGGGAAGTAGGATGAGAATGAACTAAGCGAAAGGGAGAGGTGATAAGGGGGAAGATATATTAAAGGAGGCAGTTGTCTAAAGTAAAACAGACTTTTGAGGAGGGTAGAGGAGAGGGGGGGAATCACAGGAGGTAAAATGGATAATTTTGATTACATTATTTTTTTCCACAAGCAAAAATAATGCAGCCAAAAATTTGAAAGAAAGCAGGAAATTGGGAAAAATTACAGCAATTTTCTCTAATAAAAATCTCATTTCTCAAATATATACAGAACTAAGTCAAATTTATTTTAAAAAAGAAAGATACTTCTCTATTGATAAAGGACCAAAGTATATGGGCAGGCAGTTTTGAGATGAGGATATCAAAGTTATCAATAATAATTCTATTAAAATGCTCTAAATAACTGATAATTACAGAAATAAAAATTAAAACAACTCTGTGGAACCACCTCATGTCTTTCAGATTGTCTAATGTGACAGAAAAGGAAAAAAATAATGGAAGGCATGTAGAAAAATACATATGCTAATGCAGTGTTGGTGGAGTTGTGAACTGGTTCAACCTTTTGGAGGAACAATTAGGAACTATGACCAAAGTGCAATAAAGCTATACATACCATTTAACCTGACAATACTGCTCCTAGGTCTGCATCCGAGAGTTCAAAGAAAAAGGGAAAGGACCTTTATAATGTACTAAAATATTTATAGCAGCTCTTTTTGTGGTGGTAAAGAATTGAAAATTGTATATAGTAACAGCAATATTCTAACCATAATTAACTGTGAAAGACTAAGTTCATCTCACCTGATTAACAAAATGAGTCATGACAATTCCAAAGGACTTAAGATGAAAAGTGCCATCTACTTTCAGAAAAAGAGGTAATGAACTCGGAGTGTAGATTGAAGCATATTTTCCTTGCTTTTTTATGAGTTCATATGAATAATGGTTAACATATTTCTTGCCTTCTCAATAGATGAAGAGTGGGGTAGATGGAGAGAATTTCAACATGGAAATTAAAAAATTAAATCAGAATAAAATTAAGACAGTTTCTAGGAATAATTAGGTGACAGTCCTACTTTACTTTTTCCTGGATTCTTTCACATCTCAGGTGTTGTATTCATTTCTCAGTACCACATGTGAAGGAGGACTTTCATAAGCTGGAGAATATCCAGATGCAGGTACAAAAGACTATTAAAGACCTTGAGATCAAGTCATATAAGCTTTAGTTAAAGGAACAGAATGTTTAATTGGAGAGAAGACACATGTGGAAAATGAGAACTTTGTTCATGTATTAGAAGCCATCCTCTGGAAGAGGGATATAATTCAATTTCTTTGATTTCAGGAGGTAGAACTATGAGAAATTATTAGATGTTACATGAGGCATACTTAGGATTATTATCTGGAGAGTAGAAAAAATCCTTTCTAATGATTGCAGATCTAAAACGTCTTGTCACAGGAAGAACTTACTGCAGAATTGAAAGTCTTCATGCAGAATTTATATAACTGCTTCTTGGGAATGTTGTAATTAGTAGTCATTCCTCTGAATGTATGAGTCGGACTAGATTGCCATAAAATTATTTTAATCTGTATAAACAATCAAATAAAGTGAATCAAATTAAGAAATAACATGTGGGAAAATATGAGTAAAAACCAATTCATTAAAAACTAAGGTTTTATAGGACCATGAGCTAAAAATGTATGAGTACTATGAAATGACAAACAAGACAAATAAAAATGCTGATGTGATAACATGCTGCTTTGGGAGTGGTGGTGGTGGTCTATAACTTAGATTTAATTACTAGACAATTCCTATTGAGGAAAATTTCTACTAACAAAGATGGACAGTGATTCTCCAAGTTACTGTCCTAGAGAGTTACCTGTGGTCTTGAAGAGTAGCAACTTGCCCCAGTTCACAGAACCAGACTGTATTAAGAGGCAGAATTTGAACACAGGTTGATGTCAATAATGATGTAGATGATGGTTGCATGGTACTCTGCCTCTGTCATATTATACCTGCTGTATTAGGTTACATTATGAATGCCGTATTTTAAGAAGAGCATTGCCAAAATTTTAACATATGTAATAGGAAGACACAATGGATCCTATGTCATAGGAAGACTGGTTGAAAAAAAAAAGAAAATAGTTTGTTTGGAAACAAGAGAAATTATGTAGGATATGGTAGCTAACTTGGGGTTTATAAAATGTTTCAGAAATTGTGATGTGGAAGAGAAGTCGTACTCATTTCTTTTGATCCCAGAGTATAATACCAGAATCCATTCGTGATAGATGAAAAACAGATTTCAGCTCAAAATTCAGCAAAAAAAAAATTTCTAAGAATTAATGTTTTGAAAATGTGGTATGTGATACTTTCAAAGTTATGCATTTACCATAACTGGGTGTCTTTAACCAAAGGACAATTTATCACTTTCTTATGGTCTAGAGGATTCAAGTATGAGCCATGCTAGATGCCCTTTGGAGACTTGGTAGAATTTGGATTTGGTGTGTCTGGGTGCAAACTATTGCACATTTGGAAAAATTTCTATGATTTGTCCCATCATTGATGGATTAGCCATAGCCATAATTACAATCTCTCTGTTACCGGGAGACTCATAGGAACTTTATCCAAATGTCATCACAATGGATTTTAATCAGATTTCTGAAGTGAAATTATCAGGAAAGTCCTTGCTATAGCTAGAAAAGTGTAGGAGCATAATAGGCAAATAAAAATCTATTACCTATTAGAAAATACCAGCCTTCTCATAAATTTTAGACTTTATTTCTAATCTAAAGAGAAAACATAGATTAAAAGTCAAAATGAAGAATGGAAAATGAAAATTGCTTAACCTGCTTCCACCAGAGCTTGGCTTCTAAAATTCTAAAATTCTCACTGTCAAAATTCTTCTTAACTGGATAAGATAGTAAAATAATGAATATAAAGGAAAAAGAATAATACTCATATGAGGCTAGGCTAGAGATATTTTTATGTAGCTGTTCTCAGCACTGTACTTAAAAATGATAAAAATGATAAATTAAAAAAGAAAAAATGATAAAAACAAAATCTAGGAAATTAAAAGGAAGCTCATATTTTTTTCAGATATATTAGTCAATATTAAAATGTTTAGAAAATTTCCTTTCTTAGAATTAGATTTTTAATAACCACATTACAAACACAGTAAAGGGTTCTAGAGTGTCTACTCTCTTTTAATAACCCCAACAGAGCATTTTTAAATGCTATTATAACACATTCTTTCATGCAGTAAATTATGATGATGATGATGATGATGACAATGATAACTATAATGACAATGTCTAGAAAAGTGATATTATTGGTGTAGTTTCCTGATGTATAAACACCTTCTATCAACTCAGATTGATATTATTTGTAACTTACATTCTCAGAGATTTGCCTAGGCTACCGAAAAAGTAGGTAACTTTCCCAAAGTCACACATCTGATATGTGTCAGAAGACTTACTCTGTCTTCAAGACTCCAAAATGAACTTCTATCCACTATACTACATAGCCTCTCAGTTGAAATACTATATCCTAATATGTACCCCTTAACCAAAAAGGATGGAATAAAAATAGAGAGAGTTGAAAACTGCTAATATAAAGCAATAATGAGAGAACATCTAAATATATTCTATTAATTCAAGTTGTCTGTCATTCTGGAGACATGATCCTAGGCTACTGAAAATTTGGAAACAGGAATTCTTATAGCAGAAGACTTTTGCAAAATTACATAGTAAGAACAGAGAGTGAGAGAGAACAGAGAATTAAAAATTATTGTAGGACTAGTATTACGAGAAGAAAAAAAAGAAGAATGGGAAAAAGAAAAGAGGGAGGGAGGGAGGGAGGAAGGAAGGAAGGAAGGAAGGAAGGAAGGAAGGAAGGAAGGAAGGAAGGAAGGAAGGAAGGAAGGAAGGAAGGAAGGAAGGAAAGGAGGGAGGGAGGAAGGAAGGAAAGAAGAAGGAAGAGGAGGAGAAGCATTTTTCTACTTCCATTTGAATTGTCAGATTGGATCGCCAGATAGGAGCTACTACCACACTCAAATAGCAGTACAAAATCTTCAAAGAACCTGGTTCACTCCTTCCCATAAATACACAAAGCATTAATGGGAGGAGAAAAATTAAGATTAAACCAAAATAGTAGTGAGACACATATGTAAAACATATGTGTGAAAAGGTTTAACACACATCACCTCCTTTGGAAGTCCTTCTCCCTGTGTACAGACTTTATGCAGTAACTGTGGTTGTTGTTGTGATCGTGGTGGTGGTGGTGGTTGTTGTGATTGTTGTTGTATTGCTGTGTCAAAGGACATGCAAAATTTTATAACCCTTTGGGCATAGTTCCAGACTATTCTGCAGAGTGACTGGATCAGTGCCCAGCTCCACCAAGAGTGAATTAGTGTCCCAGTTTTTTCCACATCTCCTCTAACATCTGTCACTTTCCTATTATATCATATAATCTAATATATGTGAAGTTTTAATTTACATTTTTCTAATCAGTAGTGAATGAGAGGTCAGGTGGTGTAGGGGGAGGAAGGGGAAGGAAGGGAGGAAGGAAAGAAGGAAGGAAGGAAGGAAGGAAGGAAGGAAGGAAGGAAGGAAGGAAGGAAGGAAGGAAGGAAAAAAAAGCAAGGAAAGAAGAGAGGAAGTGCTTAAAGTATGTCAAGCACTGTGCTAACAGCTTTACAAATATTATTTTATTTGATCCTCATAACAAGCTTGAGAGGCAGGTGTTATAATTTGCATTTAACATGGAGAAAAGTCAGATGGATGGAGGTTAAGTGAGTTACCCTGAGTCACACAGACAGTAAGTATTGGAGGATGGATTTGAACTCAGGTCTTCCTAACTGTAGACCCAGTGCTATGCATTGTATTACCTGGCAGGCTGTTTGACTTTTAAAACCTAGAAAAGAATTGAATTTTGCAAACTATAATCCAGCAATATTGACTTTAATCCCTAGCAAAATTCTAAACCATATTATTTATGCAAAAATTTGTGAGTATTCAGAAAGAGAACTATGATTATTAATAGCATGCATGTTGTCATGAAGATATGATCCTGCCAGACTAATCTCATTTTCTATTTTATCATTCCTATATGTTACATACTTAGATTTCAATTAGACATTTGTCAGAGTTTTTCTCATGAAATACTAGTGGCTGGCAATGGGGACTTATGGGCTGAATGACAGTAGTTAGACAATTTGTAACAAAAAGAGATTAATATATAAAATGTCAATGTATTAGAAAGCCTTAATAAAATACCTTAGGGCTCTGTCCTTGGCCCTGTTCTTTTCAAGAATTCTATCTATGATCAGCAAAAAGATCTTAAATGGGATTATTATCAAATTTTCAGATGATACAAAGCAGAGAGAAAAAGATATTATAGAATCCATTACTCAAGGGTTCTTGACCTGAGGTTCATGAACTTCTGTTTGTTTTAACATTTTGATAGCTATGTCTACATAAAAGATTCCATAATAGTGTTATATATTTATATATGTTCAAAATAAATATATTTAAATATGTGTGTAACATTGTTTTAAAAAGTGGTCCATAGGGGGCAGAGCCAATATGGTGGCTGGAAAGCAGGGACTTGTATAAGCTCCCCTCCAGGTCCCTACGAAAACCTAAAAAATTGGCTCTGAACAAATTATAGAACTGCAGAACCCACAAAATAGCAGAGGGAAATAGAGATCCAGCCCAGGATAGACTGGATGGTCGCTGGATGAGGTCTATCACCCATGGAGCTGGGGGTGGAGGAGAGCAGAGCCCAGCATGGGTGGCAGCAGGACCAACCAGACCAGGAGCCAGGTGGAACAGGCCCTAGCACCCTGAATCAGTGAGCACCGGCAGTTACCAGACTTCTCAATCCACAAACACCTAAGACAACAGAGAAGGTTAGTGGGAAAAGCTGTGGGGGACAGAGTAGAAGGAGTCTGAGATTCAGCCACCACTCCGAGGAAGCAGGGGTGGTGCAGTTACAGAACTATAGCTGCAGTTGCTTCTAGCCCTAGGCCCACTTGGTGGGAGGAATTAAGTGGAAGATCAGAGCAGGAGTACACAGCCTGCTTAAGATCCCAGTCAGGTCCTGGCTGGCAGTTCTTGGGGAAGGAGGAGTGCTGGTGTGGCAGAGCTGGCTGTATAGAAATAGCTCTGAAGAAAACAGCGCAGCCCCTCAAGCTTGGAACAAAGTACTCTTTACTCTACAAGCAGTCATACCCTGACAAAAAACTCAAGGGTCAAGTAAGTTGGCTGGGAACATGACCAGGCAATGAAAACACTCTCAGATTCAGACTCAGACTTTGGAATCTTTCTTTGGTGACAAAGAAGATCAAAACATACAGCCAGAATAAGTCAACAAAGTCAAAAAGCCTGCATCAAAAGCCTCCAAGAAAAATATGAACTGGTCTCAGGCCATGGAAGAGCTCAAAAAGGATTTGGAAAAGCAACTTAGAGAAGTAGAGGAAAAA
>JAQQSZ010002083.1:0-14869 GCA_028646595.1 Phalanger gymnotis | reverse complement strand
TTTCAGATCAGTCTTAATCTATGCTACCTACAGGCTTTGTCCCAGGTACAAAATGACTGATAAGATTATATTAATGACTTGGAAAATCATGTAGCCCCAAGAAACAGGGTGGCTCTGGAAGACTACCCAGAGGAGATAGGGGACTCAGATGCAGTCATTGAAATGAGGTGTTAATACGAGCTTTAATGGACTTGAGAGTGAAGACACCTAATCTCCTTAGGTCAACAGTTGACACCATGGAATTGTGTCCAGTTCTGCTCCATTGGACTGCTCGTGGAGCATCAAATCACCATATAACAATCTACCCATGGAAAAGAAAACTGGAAGTGAATGGCTAAGGCTTTCCCACTCTTCTCTGCAAATAGAGTGCCTTCAGTCATTAAGTGGGAAGGAGGTCCCGGGTAAAGCCGCTCTTTCCACAGTTACCTATTTGTATGATCAGCGATGGAAAAGGGAGCGAGCTGGGTTTTTTTTTTGGGTCTCCATTTGCAAGTGACAAATGGGGTTCATATTCATATTAGAATAACAAAGCCCTTGCTTATTATGAACATGGAAACTTGTGTATAGTATGTCTTTCCATCACTAATGAGTTCATCTACATAACTTTTCTGCCAGGAAAGGCATTTCTCATTTCTATTTTATTTATTTATTGGTTTTTGTTGGTCATTTTTTTTCCTCAAATGAAAAGACCAATTGCCAAATTTTAGAACCGCAGCTCTACGGACAGAAGAAACCTCAGAAGCCACTGAGTCCAACCCCCTCATTTTAGAAATGAGAAAACTGAGCTTCGGAGGACTGGTATACAAGAAGGGCAGGATTTGAACCCAGATTTCCTCCCTCCAAAACCAGTGCTCTTTCACCTTAAGGGGATTCCCACCATCCTGTACTTGTCAGGGGAGCAGGCTTTCCAGAAGCTTTGGAACACAGGAAAAGATCCCTCTTTAACCTTGGCCAGATGAATTTTACTTAGGACTATGAAAGAGCATCCCAGGTAACATAGTCATTTTGAGAAAGACACAGTGTCGGGCCCTCATTCCTTAGCTATTGTCTTAGGTTCTGATAACATATCTATCATTTAAGTGGCTCGCTCACTTTAACACTGGAAAGTCCTCTCAATTCCACTCAGTCCTTGAAGCATATTGCCTTTCAAGTGAAAATTGTTCTAAACCTTTACTAGAAAATGATGTCAACCTCAAGTATAGAGGTTTGTTTGTGAGTTTTGTTTCCCATCTGAGACAATTGTCATTTGTTGGCACACTACCAAACACACCCTGTGCTTTGACACTTGAAGTATCATTGAGATCCAAAGGCCAGATGAGTTGGAATTTATAACACCCGGCACAAAAGTTGTTCAACAGAACCAGTCTTAGTTACAGTTCACAGAGGGACAAAATTCAGAGTCAGAAGTGAAAATAGTTGCCTTCTAGTCTCAAACATCTCCACTGTGACATCTATCCAGCCTCTTCTTGAGAACCTCCAATGATGCAGAACTTATCACCACCTAATGTAGCTCATTCCATTTTTTTTTGTAATTGTTAAGAAGGTTTCCAGCATAAAGTTATCTCTCAAACTCCCACCTATGTTCTTCATTCTGTGTTCTGGGATCAAGAACAAATCTAATCCTTCTTCTATATACCAGAACTTCAGAAAGCTAATGAATTCTCTGAATCTTCTCCAGCTAACCAATAACACTAATTGGTCAACCTTTATTGAACAGTTGAAATTCCAGGCATTTTCTTGGTGGCCAAGGAGGATTAAAAGGATGGGGCCTGACCTCGTGGAGTTTGCAGTCAAGGTGATCAATCCATCTTCTGCAATGATGCTTGAGGTCACAAGAGCCCCAGACACAGTCCTCGGAGCTGGTGCCCTGTTGCTCCTCTGACTGGCTTTCCATTCTGTTAGAGCTTTTCATCCACCTTGTGAAAATCCAAGGAGTCTTATGTTGAAATATTGGACAAAACCATGAAGTGGGAGAGTCCTCAGTCACTTCCCCTATTAGACACCATGTGCCTTGGCCCACAGCTTTTTCAAGCACATAACACAAACATATTAAGCTAGCAGTATTATACCGAAGAAATAATCTGAAAACAAAAATGTGTTAGGGAATTTCTGTTGAGTATTTAGATGATTTTTAAGATTCCTTTTGAATTTCTGTTTCCTTTCATGTTCTCTGTTGTAATCAAATTGGTTGGGTAATTGTTGCCTTTGAATAGTACTCTACTTCTTGAATCCCTGCCTGTGCACAGACTGTCACTCAACCTGGAGGCCACCTCCTTCCTACCTATGCCTTATAGAATCCCAAGTTTCTTTCAGATCTCAGTTCTGTTGCTTCCTCTTTCCTGAGGTCTTTTCTTGAAAGCAAGGCTGCTTCATTCTAGGGACTTAGCCCAGGGTTTCACATACAGTAGATGCTTAATAAATGCTTTCTGTGTGATTGACTTTTAAAAGAGAGTGTCCTGAGAAGATAAAAGTTCATCTGAAGGACCTAATTTCTATTTTATAGAATTTCAAGTTCTATGATACATGGGTGGGAGGGGTGTCTGCTGCGGGTGGGCTTCCCAGCATCCTTCAAATACTACCATGTAGGTAACTGATTGCTCTAGAAAAGAAATAAGCATATAATTGATGTATGTGGGAAGAGATGTTGGCACTTTCTGATGAACCATTGTATATCCATGGACTGAAATGTCTAGACCCAAGGGCTTTGGACAGATGCAGTACTGATTTGTTCAGTTGTTTCAATTGTGTCTGACTCTGCGTGATGCTGTATGGGGTTTTCTTGACAAAAAAAATGAGTAGTTTGCCATTTCCTTCTCCAGCTCATTTTACAGATGAGGAAATTGAGGCAAACAGGGTTAAGTGAATTGCCCAGGGTCATACAGCTGATAAGTGTCTGAGGCCAGATTTGAACTCAGAAAGATGAGTCTTCCTGAATCCACTCCATCCACTGTGCCACCTAGCTGCACCCCTCTCCCACTGATATATGCCACGAATTTCTGTGACTTCAGCAATATAATGTCATGGCTACAGGGGGAAGAACACTGGATTTGTAAGTCAGAGGACCTGGGTTCAAATCCCAGCTCTGGATCTAATGATGTGAAAATGAGCCAATCATAGCCTCTCTTTCTGAACCTCAATTTTCTTATCTAAAGAATGAAAAGGTTAGACTATATCATTTCTAAGGTCCCTTCCCACCTTATGTCTTGTAAACCCAGGAGAAAACTGGTCTTCTATTCATGTCATAGCATTTAGTTTCTGTTCTATGCATCAGACACTTCCTATATACTGCTTCCTGATGTCCCTGGTCAGGGTGAAGGGTGCCAAAATTGCAGTTATCTTCTGATTCAGCTAAACTTTCACATAGTAAGACTTTGACTAATCTTCCCTATTGCTTGGTGGCAGGACATGGAGAAAATGCATTGAACTTGGCATCATGGTCTGAGTTCAAATCTTGGCTCTGCCACACCTGTGTGGTCACCTGTGTGACCTTGGGGAACTCACTTCATCTCTCTGAAATTGTTTCCTAATAATGGAAATAGCAGTAACAACAGCAATAATAGCTAGTATTTATATGGCTTCTACCATGTACCAGGCACTGTGCCAAGCACTTTATACATATTATCTCATTTAAGCCTCACAACAACCTTAGGAATGAGGTACTATTATTACCCCCATTTCACAGATGATGAAACTGAGGTAGACAGGAGAAGTGACTTGCCTAGGATCACACTGCTAGTAAGTATCAGGCTGGATTTGAACTCAGTTCTCCTAACTCCAAGCCCTGGTTCTCTATCCACTGCGCCACCTAGCTGCCCCTAATATACAAGTTTTACATCTCTAAAATTAGGGGTTTGGATTAGATGCCACTCGAGGTGTCTTTCAGACGTAAATAAATGGCTGCACTGGCTTTAGCCCAGCCAGTCTCTCAGCCTCACCCAAGAAGCTCCCCTTCTAATTTACAGGGTTGGTTACACCGCACACACCAAGCCCTGTACCTAGACTGAATGTCCCCAGGGTAAGAAACAAAAGCAGAATACAAATAGTGTTCAACCTAAAAATGTGTACAATTCCAAGAGGTCAGCTATAGACCTGGTTGTTTTCAGAAAGCATTTTCCCATAGAAACAAAGTGATAAATAGGAATGCAGCTCCTGAGCCAGACTACAAAAGTTCAATCTCATTTATGATTGCACAGAGTCCTAGAGCTAGGTGAAGAATGGTGTAGAGAAACATAGAACCACCTGATTTTAGATGCGAAGGGGCCTTGGAGACTTGGTCCAGCCCACAGCCAAGAGAAATCTCCACCATAACAGTTTGAACAAGTGGTCTTCTAGACTCTGCTGAAAGACTTTCAAGGAGGGGGAACCCGCCAACTTGCTGCTAAGGGCACCGATTCAGGGTCAGGATATCTTGGCACCTACTTATGCAATAGATTGTGCCAATTGAACCTCCAAAAGTTTGGGAACTAAATTTTGGGAAAAATGTTTTACATCTATATTACATGTAACTACATATATACACGTAATATATATTCCCGGTAGTAGAAGGAGACATGGTATGGAAAGCCCCAAGTATTGGACAATAAAGTAAGCATTTAAAAATTACAATCTATTATAATGATTAAAATAATAAGAAGGATGAGAAAGGGGAGGAGGAGAAACTGAAGGATGAGGAGAAGGATAAGTAGGAGGAGGAGAAGGATGAATAGGAGGAGGAAAAAGAGAAGGAAAGAGGAAAGAGTTATACTGCTGTAGGGCTTTAAGATCTGATACAAACTCTTCCTCCCAACCCTGATAATGTGTTGTTGATAAGGTAAAATGGGCTCCTTAGCACTTTAGTTTGGGGGGTGCCCTTGAGGAGTTTGGCTTTTGTTTACCTTGAGTGAAAATACTTTCAGCTGTTAAGTGCTAAGCCCCAGGCCCAAAGCCCTATCAGGTGTGAAACCTGTGTGGGTGTAGATTGATGACTTAAGAGGGGCCAACTCGGGAACCAATTGGTCTCTGGTCATTGAGGCAGGGCTTGAGAACACCAGAGGCTCAGCTGCGAGGAGAGGCAAACTAAGAGGCAGCTACAGCTGAAGCTGAAAAAAGGAGCTGCAGAAGCGGAGCTGACTTTTGTGGACCCAGGAGTGTGAGCAAGGACTTGAGTCCAGTGAATATGTGGTTTAATGTTATCATGCTTCTCTGTGGCCTCCTGATTACTCTTGTGAGGCGGGCCTATTGGGCCTGGTGTCTTGTGATCACAATATTGGAATGGGGAGGCTGGTTAGTGAATCTCTCACTGTGGGGCCTAAATAAATGTTTTGATGCTTTCTACTTAGAGAATCCCTCATACCTTGCGATTTCGAACCATTCAAACATATACATGATTATATTTGAGATTATAAATTCGGCCTTCCTACTACAGATAATATGAATATTATTACCACCACTTTATAGATTAAGAAACTGACATCTAGTGAAGTTATGTGAAGATCTGTTTTTTTCTTCTGGAAGCACCTCAGGGACCATAAAAGGCACCCCTTGATCCCTTCATTTTCCAGATGAAGAAGCTAACCACTAGAAAGTTGGGGTAGCCTACCCAAGGTGTTAGTACATTTCAGAAGCTGGATTTGAATTCAAGTCCTCAGACTCCACAACCAGGGCCTCCACTTTGTCATGCTACCATTGTCATATGTTCACTAAAATACTGAAGGATGGTTTCTTTTTATTGATTATACAAAGGCTTCTGGCTGGCTTCCCTATTGGGACACTGAGCCTGACCAAGCCTTGTGCCTCCTGCAGTCCTGGATGGAAAAGCCAAACCTGAACCTGCCTCCTCCCAGGGGCCTGGAGAAAGCACAAGAGAATCAGGGATTACATTCTTGGCACATGACACTGTACATTAATTCAGGAAGAGTTGAAGGAGCTGGAACTGGAAGTTTCCTGGACAGGGAAGCTGAAATGGGGATTACAGCCAAGCCCCGTCTCCTTCTTGCAATATTGTAATGTTCCATGACCTCCGTATATCACAACTTATTTAACCATTTTTCAACTGCCGCCTCCCACATTGTTTCTAGTTTGTTTGCTTTCAGGGCGTGCCGTGCGTGCTCCAGAAAATAAGGCTATGAATGGCACGCTCAATATAGAATTTCCTATCTGCCTTTGGCCTTTTGGCAATGTAGCTAAACTTGGGTCTGCTGAGTTGAATGCACACTCCTACTGCAGAACAAACTTTGGTACCATTCCATGTACTCCAGGGGCACACCATTCATAAGGATTTGGTGACTGTTAAAAAAATAAGCCTTGAATTATTGGACTGTTGGTTATCAGTTGACTTTGTTTCCCAATGGAAGGTGACACTTTCATTTAATTATTATTATTAATGATAATACCAAAATATGGTTATATAGAAATTTTATATTGTTTATATATTTATAAACACATTACTTATATATCACAATAAGTATGATGATAACAATACCAAAATATGCTCAAATATAAATTTTATAGTTTATATATTTATAAATATTTATATATAATAATTATGATGATAACCATAGCAAAATGTGTTATTATTATTATATTATCAAGTAAACATTACTATCATATTATTATCAAGAAAACTTTGTGCTGTCATAAGAAAATCTTACAGAAATATCATCTTTTCCCTCACGGTCCACATTCCAGGGATCAAGTGAAACAGCATATCTAATGCATCTGCAAACCTTAAAACGCTATATAAAGTTATTATTACTATTGTTATTATAATTATTATAGGATCATACCCTGAATATTCTTCCTTCAAGACTCAGCTTCAATGCTACCTTCTGTGAGAGGCCTTTCCTGGTTTCCCTACTGCTAGTGCCTTCCCTCTGAGATTGTCTCCCCTCCGCACTGCATGTCACATGTAACGTTGTTTGCAAGCTGTCCCCATCACGAGAACGTGAGATCCTTGAGGGCTGGGGCTATTTTTGCTCTGGCACTTGGCATAGTGCTTGGCATATAGCGGTGCTAATCAATGTTTGTTTATTGGCTGACTATGATTTATGATCTGACTGATGTGAGCATTCCCGTTTCAGATGCATCTTTCATTCTTGTCCAGGTCCTGTCATAGATTCTCACTGTAAAGGGTTTACCAGATTGGTGCACGTCTTCCTCATTGTCTTTTGACATCATAAAGATACCAATGGAGCTTACGGGCTGTTCATTGGTTATTTCTTATCCTCATCACCTTATAGGATTACATATTTAAAGCAAACATAGACTGGAGCCAGGACTTAAATCCTGCCTCTTATACTTACTAATCATGTAACCTCAATCAAGATATTTAGCTTCTCTGAGCCCATTTCCTCATCTATAAGAGGAACAGCATAACGTCCATAGCGCCTACCTCAAGGGCTTATTAGAAGGCTCCAGGGAAATAATGCATGCAGAAGAGTTTGCAAATTTTGACTCATTCAATCAGCCAAGCAACAAACTTTTATGAAGCATATACTGTACTCTAGGTGCTATGGTAGATGGCGGGACTGCATAAGACAAAACCAAAGCAACTCAAAGGAACAGATCTATACAAAATAAATACTAGGGAATGAGGGTGGAGTCATTAGCAATTAGGAGGGGATGAGGCAAAGCTTCATGTAGAAGGTAGTGTTTAAGATGAGTCGTGAAGGAAATGAGAGATTCTGAGTGCACATAAAGAGAGAGTACGTGTGGGGCAGCCAGGGTAAAAGGACCCTCATAATTCCAGCTATGATGATGGTGGTGGTGGTGGTGGTGATGATGATATTACCTAACTTTTATTTTACTGAGAGGACTATTATGCACACACACACACACACACACACACGTATATACTGTATCACATAATTATTTTCCTGCTGTCTCCCTTGTTAGATTATGTGCTCCTTGAGGGTAGGGACTATTTTTTGGCTTTGCTTGTGTCACCAATGGTAAGCACAACTCCTATCATATAGCTAAGTGCTTAACAAATGCTTGCTGACTGACTGACTGGCTATGGGTCAGACCAGCAGCAAGTGCTACGCCTAAGATTCTTTCAGAAAGAATAAGGGAAATTGCTATAGGAATACGAGCACCGAAGGTAGAGGGATCCTTCTTTCTCCCAATCCCCTCTGCTTGTTGAGAATCCCAAACCTCTTTGCTATTAGAGGAAAAACTGTGGCACTGGACTTTATATCATAATCTGAAGAACTAAATGTTACATATGTATGTGTGTGTTTGGGTTACAATAGACAAATGAACATGGAAAGTATTTTCCATTTAGCTCTGGGGAAGTACATTCATGGCACCAAAATTTAAGTACATTGACAGAAGAGTACATTACCAAGGCCACTGGGAACATTTATAAGTACAAAAGGAAGACAAGATCCTATTCATTAAAGTTTACCATCTTGCTGAGGAGACAATGTAAACACAGGCTCTTTTATGAATAAACATTCCTGATCTGTTGCCTAGGAGACCTGCATTGGTTTAGAAAAAACCTCAAGGCCAGGGAGCTGCTTTTCCAGCAGCCATTAAGAAACTTTTCATTTCAGAGGATTTTATCTTCCTGGAAAAATAGAAGCAAAACGAATAGGAAACATGTTTATAGAAAAAATTTGATTTATACATCCTCGATTGGAGTCCATAGTAGAGATGTGTGTTCCTTAGACTCACACATCTTGTCTGGGAATGGCCATTCCTTATCACACTTGGTTTGAGTCAATATTCCTGCCCAGTCATTTTGTCACAGTGATGTCTATGTAGAATTTAGAGTGAATGGCTGCCAAATGCTCTAATCAAGTTTCTAGATTTTAACTATAGACTTAGGGTTAGAAAGAACTACAGAGGCTGAGATAGATAAACTAGATAGACGGATAGATAGATAGACAAACAGATAGAGAGATGACAGAGATAGATAGACAGATACATAGAATATTATCTCACAAGTTTGTTGTGAAGTTCAAATGAGATATTTATAAAGTGTGCAGCACAGTGCCCAACACATAATAAATAGCTGTTCCCTTCACTCCTTTCCTATCTATTCGAAACTATTCATTTTACAAAAGAAATGCATCTGCAGGGGGGTCTATAGGTTGCTCAGGGAGGATTAGCACCGCTGGCATGAGGGCTTACTTAACCCTTTTTAGGGCTTCTCATCCACTTTTGGTGTCTACCTTTCCTCCAACTCTCACCTATGACTCCAAGAAGCTGTAGAATGTGCAGCAGCCACACCCAGTGGCTAGGCAGATGGCTAGGCATTCTAGGCAGATGGGCTAAATCAGGTTGATGGTGAGTGATGGGTCTCAAACACATTTGTGAGTTAGGGGGATGTCCACCCCAAGCATGTGAAGACTTCCCTTGGCAGAATGGGTGGATGTGAACAATTTGTTCCAACAGCCATGAAGGCAGCTGAAACAGACACTGTGGAGCGGTTGGTGTCTGGTCAAAAAATTGAAGACGTCAAGGTTGTCCACAGCATGCCAGTCTCCTCGACTTTTGTCCTGCCACTGGACTTTGATGATTCTGGATGAGAGAATGAGGCTGGTGACTTTGTGCAACTCTGCCTCACTTAAATCCAAGTCATGTACAAATCAAGACATGATATCCTTGGTCCTCTCTGAAAAAGAACGACACACAACAGCGACAACAATAGCATAGCTGAGACCCGAGGAAGAAGCTCAAGATCACGTAGGTTTTAGAGGCATGTTAGGATTTGAATTCACATCCTCTGACTTTAGAGTTAGTGCTCTGACCACTAAACGTTACTTACCACTAATACTAATGACCACATTTTGTTTTTTTGCAGTAAGAGTGACTGAATGAGTCTCTTTCATGACTAGTAGGCTTTACGTTAGAAAAAAATTAAATATCCACTGTCATAAGATCACAAATTTAGAGCTGGAAGGGACATTGGAAGTCATCTAGCTTAACCTCCAGTAAGGAACATTTGCTGTGAGAGAGGGGTGTGTGTGTGTGTGTGTGTGTGTGTTTGGGATAGAATCATTTTTTTCTAGTACTTTAAAACTATTCTTTTATCCTGAAATCACAAGAAATCCTGTGTTTCTCTGTATTATCTTATCCTCTCCCCTCTCCCAACATTTCTGATCTCTGATCTGTATATCTACAACAGATGTAAAACCCAACTGTGGCCTGTAATTAGGACATGTCTTCCACCTACAATGTGTTTTAGCACTTTAGACAATCTGATTCCTTGACATTTATTTGAACAACTCAAGTAAATAAATTATTTGCACCTCACTGAGGTTATACCTGTGAAATTCACATCATTTGCACCTCTGGAACTCATTCTTTTATGGATTAAAAAAAATCCAGCCATTCATAAATAGGCTAATAATGGAACAAAGAAAGGCAGGTCTCTAAGAAGTCAGATTTTTTTCCCATAAGACCTGGCAGTTTCACATTATTTACCACAGTCCATTTCCACCACCCCACTCAAAAGTGAAAGAGGCAAGAATTCATCACTTCATTGGGGCATTATAGCCTACAAACGGTTGCACGACCAATTGTGTTTTGAAGTGGTCCACTGACAGATGGTCCTTAGAAATCAATGAATGATTTATACTTAGATCCCCTTCACACGCTTTATGATGGAGCTGAATTAACCATTTAATCATCTTACTGTTCCTCACAAACGTTGTTCCTACCTCGTTCCTTCATCTCTCAACTCTATGTTTTTTATTGACTGTCCTATATACCTGGAATGTTCTCCATCCTCCTTTCTGCCTCTTAAAACTTCTGACTTCCTTCAAGACTCAGCTCACATTCCATCTTCTCTGAAAGGCCCTTCCTGGTCTTCTCAGCTGTGGGTACCTTCCCCTTTAAGGTTACGTTCCATTTACTCCTCCTCTGTCTTGCATGTCTATACCTCCTTCATTTAGAATGTAAACCCCTTGAAAATAGACACTGTTTTTACCTTTCTTTGTTTTCATAGCACCTAGAACAGTATTTATTCAGTGCTTTCTAATTAATTAGTTCATTGGTTAGCATTCATAAGTTTACTGGGAGAAATGGATTTTTATTATGGAGGATGCCCAACATGGAAAATGTCCAAATGAAAGAGATTTTCTAGGTACTCGTTGCAGAGGACATTGTCCTGATTTCAATAAGCTCTGGAGTTTTGTGAAGCTTCCTAAATTAATTTCACAAGTGTTCAAAAGAAGACAACCTAATAATCCACATAGGGGAAATTAAGTGAATGAGGACTGACTATTGTAATGGCAAGCAAAGTGGGACTTTTTGTTTTGCTCTGTTTTATTTTGGAGCTCTAGTTTTTCTCAGCAGTAAGGCAATCGCGTGTCTCTAGTTGAGTCTTTGATTGAATCAAGAGTCTTTGATAACCTGCTTAAGTCATATGAAAGCCTAAGTCATATGAGCACATGGTTGTGATGCCTTCTGTTGGTTGACCCTGAAGAAGTGTATATACACTCTGAAGTTAACATTTTTCTTCACAGCTCATTCACTCATGGGAAGAGCGTTCATGTGATTTCACTAGATGAGACTCTGGGTAGCCATTAAGGAGCCTCCTGGCTTTAAAAACCCAGATGTTGGTGCTTCTCTCTCTGATAACTATGTATGTATTGCTGCGGACAGATGGTCAGAAGCCCTGTCTGCTGATTTGTGTTATTTGCTCTGTTAATATAATTTCTGTTTGTGTTTTCTCTGAAGTTCAGGGTGCTGACTTTTTCCCCTGAACTAAGCGAATGATATATGTATGTTTAATTAAAGTGAGACTGTAAACATCTTAAAGTTGCTTTCATTAGAAAGCAGACCATACAACCTGTGCTAGAGGCCCTCCTGTGTGCTGATGTTGCTGATCTTACGCCTCCACAGCAGCTGTTAGTAGCATTGTTGGTACGACTATACATTTCCCAAACAACGATATTCAATCCACATAGCTCACAGATCAGTACTCAAGGCTTAGACAAATAGAATGGAAAGAAAATATCATGGGTCCATAATTGAACAGGAAAAGAAGAGAAGACTGGATTACTGTTGGATAATTTCACAGTGCTTTTAATAACCTCCAGGCTTTCTCTCTGAAACAAAGTGTCTTCCATTGATAAATGGCTCCAGATCATAGAATCCCACCATCTCCAAAGAAGCAAAGGCATAGGTCACTTAAATAACAATGGAAGCATGCATGGTAGGTATGATTTCCATGGATACATGGTCTCTTCAGTAAAGTGCCACTGGATTATTTGTGAACAGGTGTACTTGAGGATATTGTGTAAAACGGTAGGCTTTTGTTGACTACAGTCTGTATTGTTAGAGGGAGTATCCACATGACAGGATCACAGACCCATTGAACATCCCAATATTGTTATTTCCTTAGAGATCTTATTAGCCCAGTGCCTTGCACAAAGGGGGTGCGTAATTAATGTTTGTTGAGTTGAGCTGAACTCAGCCAGCCAATATGCTCACATTTACTGGTTGATTAGTATCTTCGATGAACAATGTAGTCAGGGGGGATGCTGGAGGCAGCTTGAACCAGCTCGTAAGAGATGATTATTAGATTTTTAGGGAGCATTTACAATCCCCTGAAAAGGGCAAGTGCTACATATCACAGTTTATTTTATTGCTTTGTTGATTGTCTAGACAAATGAAAGTGATAGATAAAATGTTAATAATGTAGAATAAACTTAAAAGTGTGCTGTGCATTTACAGCACACTCCTGACTACAGAGAAAGTCCTTCATTCCTCCAGTTTTCACATCATAATACAGAATCAAATCTAGTAAGCTAATGCTATAAAAAATTCAACTACTCATATTTCAAGTATATAATAACATCACTCATTTTAGAATGCTTTTAAGGGTTATAAAACACATGCCTCACAGCAACCCTGGAAAGGATGTGACGCAAGGATTGTTACTTTTATTTTTTTAGATTAGCAAATTAAGACTCAGAGTCATACAGTGAGTAAATAAAAGAGCTGGGACTTGAAGCCAGGTTAGTTGATGCCTGCTCTGTGCTTCTTGGCTATAACATAACGCCATCTACTTATGTATGTATGGCACCACTAACTACTTGGGTCATAAGACCATGAATTTAGTGTTGGGAGGAATTTTAGCGCCCAGCCTCATCATTTTTACACCTGGGGAAAAGAAACCCACAGAGAAGTAATTGTCCCAAGATACTACTGGTAGTATAAACCAAAACTGGGATTTGAGTTCTGGTCTTCTGACTCCATGAAAAAGAATATTTCTATTGTGTCTTTCTGTCTCCATCCTGTTTCACTTAAAAATAGAAAAATACTAGTGGAGAGTAATAGTATTGGAACTGGAAGCAAAGATTTGTACATTTATTGATCCTGTAGATAAATTCAGCCCCCAAAGCAGTCAAATATCAAATATTTGATCAATTCCCATTCAATACAATTCTGAGGTCTTCCCAACTGAAAAATGTTCACTTGCACAGTGAAATGGCAGGTTCAGAGACTATCGAGGTTGAAGGCACACCCAACAATTGAACAGGGGCCATAATACACCTATTTTCTGGGGCCATCTTCAAAATCAATGACCCATTATTCTGCCATATTGATTACTTGTTCATTAGATTTTATTATCAAGGCAGCTTGGATCATCAGAACAACAATGCCAGTGTCTAAAGACTTCGATACTTTGATACAGAGGCAGAGGAATAAGAATAATTCCAGGGTTATTTGTCCCTAAGTTTGACTATTTTACATCAGAAATATTTTCTACTACCACCAAGGTAAAATCCAAAATATAAACAAATGAAATTCGTCAGCATTGTGTTTTTTTCAAGAGTTTTTCCCTGCTAAGTACAAGTTAGCTACAGCACAAGTCAAGGAAAATTGTGGCAATTGGGAACATTTGAAGTAAGCACTTAAAAACACCATTGATTTCTATTACCTTTCAAAGTCAGTCTTGACCTCATTGAACGCTTTCTTTACACAACAATTTCCATGCCCATGTTTCGATCAGATTGTGGTGGGTAGAAAAATGTTAGAAGTTCTCTTTCTATAGTAGATAAAAAATTCATTATCTTATCAAGGCCAGAAATACAAAGCAGGGACCAACACTTGGGACTAGCATTGCCGTGGAATATTATCTAATTCATGTATTATGTTTATTGACAAGAAAATATAATGCTCATCAGATGAGGCTCTCCATCAGAGCGTTTGAGTCCTTGGGCATCAAAGCTGCAACACTTAATGTAGAACAGTGGAGGAAACTTGTCTAGATTAGGTCATGAAGTGTCTTGCATTCACTTGTAAAAAGTGTGTGTGTGTGTGTGTGTGTGTGTGTGTGTGTGTTCATTATAAACATGTCTAGATATCCGCAAATTCCAATATTTCTTAAAAAAAAAAAGAAACCCAAGGTTGGGACCTTCTATTTCTCTTCCTTCCTGACATCTTACTCCATTTTCTTCTTAGCTTTTTCTTTCACAACCTCCCTTTTTCACTTTCTTCATTGAACCAGAGAAAACACAGCAGTGAGAGAAACCTTGCCACTAGTGTGGCTTCTTTTCTATCAGTGATGAAGCAGCATGGAGCCATAGAAGGAACACTGGATTTAGAGTTAGAGGGCCTGGGACCTTGGTTCAAATTCTGGCTCTATCATTTTTCCCCATTGTGATTTTGAGCAAGTCATTTAATTTTTGTAAGGCTCAGCTTCCTCATGTAAAAATGAAGTTAGACTCCATGGTTTTTAAGGTCTTTTCCAATTCTAAATCAATGATCCTATGCACAAATTATTTATCTGTAAGACTTTTCTATTAAAGTCTCATCTTCATGCAACTATAAATGATGATGATGAAGAAGAAAAAGAAGAGGACATGAAAAAGGAGGAAGAGGAGGAAGAAGAGTGGGAAGAAAAGGAGAAGGAGGAGCAAAAGAAGAGGGAGAG
>JAQQSZ010002082.1:0-14870 GCA_028646595.1 Phalanger gymnotis | reverse complement strand
GATAATCAAAAACAAACACTTTTGAAAAGAGACAGGGTCAAGGGAGGAAATTCAATAAAGGGGGATAGGTTAGGAAGAAGCAAAATATAGTTAGTCTTTCACAACATGAGTATTGTGGAAGGGTTATACATAATGATATCCATGGGGCCCATGTTGAATTGCTTGACTTCTTAGGGAGGGTGGATGGGAAGGGAACAGGGGAGAGAGGAAGGGAAAGGGGAATGGGAGGGGAATGGGGCGACGGAGGGGAGGGAAGACTGGGGAACAGGGCAACCAGAATGTACGCCATCTTGGAGTGGGGGGGGGGGAGGAAATGGGGAGAAAATTTGTAATTCAAACGCCTGTGAAAATCAAGGCTGAAAACCAAACATGTCAAAAATAAATTTAAAAAAAAAATTGTCCAGTTTGGGGGAATATAATTGAGCAAAATAGGTTCTGCTAAGGTTCTTTATTTCTTCCTCATTTCTTGTATTTTCTACTTTTTTTCTTGCTGTTTCTATGTTTATAACACTCATGGCATCTGATCCCTTCACTCCACTTAAAGCTACCACCTTTGATCATTACCTCTCACTTGGATTATTGCACTTCCTGATTGATTCAATCAGAACAAGTGTGAACAGGACCTCTCTGCCTCTTGAATAAATCAAAGCCATTCAATGAGATCACTACCTAAGGAACTTATATAAAAGAGAAAAGCCACCTCAAAACCAGGTGGAGATTTCTGTTGTCCTGGCTATCGCTTTGTGGAAAGTGCTCATTTCTTGGGCCAGTGAATTTTCTAAAAAACAAAAAACCAAAAAAAAAAACCTTAGTGGAGAAGTGTGGGAGACAGAATATTATACTTTTACCCATTCAGCCATTTTGAGGAGGGTCCAAAAGTTTCTTTTTTCAAGAATAAGTCTATAGCATAGATATCAGAAAATGAATCTTTTTCATTATCGTCTTAGAGACAAAGTTAGAAATATACTTTTGTTATTAGCATTAGACTGTTTCCTTCAGCTCTGTCACTCACATTCTTGAAGTTTGGGTATGCCTTAGTGAATTCTATATCATCACTGAGCTATTACAAGAATATTTAATATTCATGTGTGTTTTGAAGACAGTGCTCAGTGACTTCCACTACCATGCAAATGGACAAATTTGTGCATATATTGAATATAAATAAAAGATTTGTCACATCCCTAATCAAGAGTAACAAAGATGCATTCTGTGATATGAATCAATGGTACAAAGTATGCTAAAGAAAATTACTGACAGAAAAATATAAATATGCATTTTGGTTTCATTATTTACAATAGGTGAATGAAAAAACTATTTTGGAAAACTTATACAGAGTTATGAAGAAATAGGGGATGATTTGGTTTTAGCAACTTATATGTCAGATGCCAGAATCTGAAACTGAGAAACAGTATAGGATAGTGGAATCATTGCTGGATTGGAAGGGCAAAAGACTTGATTCTAGTCCTTCCTCTGTCAGATGTTAGCTAGGCTGCCTTCAGTAAATCATTGGACCACTATCAGCCTGAATGATAGATCATTAGAGAAGATCCTCCATATTACAGTGTAAGCCCAGCACGTGTGTGTCAGGCTCCCTGCCCCCTTTAACAAACCTTTGGACTCTCCAGCTTGGAGACTGACAGGCCTGAACAAAGAATAGGAAACTCATAAGACAAAGGATAGGAAATAACTCCTCTCCCGCTAGAGAAACATTAACCTGGCCAATTCTTAGGAATGAGGGGGGCGGGCGTGGCTCCCCTCTCTGGCAGAAAAAAAAACTTTCTTTGCTCAGGGTGCTATAAAAGTCACCACGTGGGACAGGCACATTGGAACCTCACCCACAGAAAGAACGCTTTGCCTGGGGCTACGTTCAGAAGGACCAACCAAGGAAGTTGTAAAGGGGTTCCCCAGCTTCGAAGAAACCTTGGGTGTAGGTGCTGAACGTGAAGTGTACGTTGTATGTTGTGTGTGTGTCCTTTGTTGTTGTTGCTGCTTTTGTAGAAAAGAGAGGGATTCCTCAGCTCGGAGAAACCTTGGGCGGTGATGTTCCTCTGAACAGGTGTTGCCTCTGTGTGTCTGTGTCTCTGTCTTTGTCACTGCATTAACTGTGTAGTAGGAATTGTTAAATAATGTGGTTGCGGGGTTAATAGAGTATTTCCCCTGTCTTTCAATAAAAACTTTGTTCTGTTGGGAGTGTGCCTTATTGCCAAAGCGAATCCGAATCTGAACCTAACCTAGCTTAATCAAACACAGCCTCAGTTATATCATCTACAAAATGGGTATAATACTTGAACCAAGTACCTTACAGGGTTATGAGTAGTAGTTATCTGTTGAATGCAAGCTTCTTAAGGCAGGGGCTATTTGCTTTTATCTTCATATACCCAACACCTGACACAATGTGTGGCTCATAGTAGATATTTGATAAATGTTTGTTGAAGGATGAATATTATTAGACCATAGGGTCATCGCTTTAGAGTTGAATGAGAACTTAGAACTGATTTTCTCCAGGTCTCTGATTTTGCGAATGAAGAAGTGAGACCTAGAGACATGAAATGATTTCCTCAATGTCATGTGGGGAGGGAAAGAGTCAGAATTAGAACTCAGGCTCTCATGGTTCTCTAACTCCAAATCCAATCCATATATATGTGTGTATATATAGATATATGTATATATACACATATATATACATATATCTATATATACACACATATATACACATACATACACATACACATATATATGTGTATGCATATATGTATATATACATAAATGTATGTATGTACACTATATATAGTATATAGGGTACACACACACATATATATATATATTTATATGTAGGTAGATAGATATTGCTCAAGCTGGAAACATAGCCACTCCTAGGCCAAATCCCACTACTGATTGGCACAGGAGCTTTGAACTGCTCTATTTTCTGACCTTGGCTAGTTTGCCCCTCTTTTGGCAGCCTGGAGGTTCCCTGCTCCTAGGAGCTCACCATTTTGTTAATAGACTTAGCGTGTACGCTCAGTTGGCTTTACCCACTGCAAATCAGAACTGTTGAGCTCAAGCGATCCACCAGCCTCTACTGCCCCAGTACCAGGAATTGTGGGTCTGCACCACCACGCCAGGCTCCAGTAGGCTTTCCACTGGGCCCATCGGCTTCCTGGACGCAGAGTCACTGAGTCACAGAATAGTGAAAGGGAATGCAAACCAGTAATTTATGTCAAGTATTTTATAAGCCATAAATGCAAAGTATTATTCATTTATTAAGACTTGTCTGTGCGCTGGGCACTATTTTAAGTTAAGCTGGGGATACAAACATAGGAAAAGAATCCCTGCCCTCAGAGAGTTTACATTCTCATAGAGGAAGGCAACATGTATATGGGAGTGGTGGCCAAAAAAGGAATGTCATAAGGGAGTCAATGAGCAGGCACTTTCTAGATTCGATGGCACTATCTTTTGATTATTGAGTCCAGAGCAAGAGATAGAAAGGAAGGTTGGGGAGAAAAGCTGGTACTCTCAAGAGCAGGATCATGAATGGTGTATGGCTCCCTGAGATGGGGAGCTTGCTCTTTTGCTGGCTAGTGCTAGTAACCTAATTGAGTTGGCACTGCCTGGTTACTAAACAAGCCAGCTCATCCCCAGGAATGGAGTTCCAAAGCTCAGGATGAGGGGCATTTGGTGGGCAAGCTGGTCTGCTACTGCTGCTCCAGGGGACAAGAAGTGGGAGAGCACCAGGGCTGTTGGCAAGATGGCCAGGTGGGCAGCTGGATTGGATATAAAATATGGTCTGGCCTGGTGGTCTCGGGCCAGCTAGATATAGCGGGCTAGGTGAACAATCATAATTCTTATTCCGAGTCCTATTTTCCAAATGGGATTAAGCCTTCTCACAGTATGTTAGTGTGTCTTATAATCATGTCACTATCAAACTTTGGTTGCCAAGGGAGGTTTGCTTTAAGTTTCAGAATCTGCTTTGTCTCATTCCTTCAATGTGTTATGGTTGTTTAGCATGACAGATTCCATTGACATTTTGGTATACAGACAAAATCATTTGTTTGGGGAGAAACAATACACATAGGGGGAATACATGCTGAAATTTAGAAAAATGAGAATCCTAAAAGAGGTATGGGAGCTGTATAGTCAGCATGCCATGCAGAAACAAGAGAAATGAGGATGTTTTTTATGATTAAAATATCTGAAATCAGAATCATCATATTTGCTTTACTTTAACAAGAATTTCCAAATGGCCAAATTTCACACATACGTTGAACATAAATAATGTCTTTAGTGTCTTTAAAATATGAATAATCATTACCATAAGTAGAGGGTTTTGTTCCCCAGGCAGAGATCATAAAATGCCACACAGTAATGAGCGGGGTGAGGAGCATGGTTCATGGAACATCATGCTGTGGGTGGGGGACACTAGATCAAGGGCACTGCTCAAGGCTACCCTTTGGGGGTAGAAAAGAAAGGAACTCACTGCAGCCTATCATATAGTAGACTCCTATTTTTAACTCCATATCTTTGCTAACTAGGTGCTAACATTTTTCTTTTCTGCTGAAGAACTCTAAGTACCGACAGAGCCTTCTAAATTGTGTGCCCTGGCACAAATTCCCCATTGCCCAACCCTGGTAATGTCTCTGTAAATCATATTTATACTGTCTTTAAAAGCTATCCACTTTTCAAATATTATTGGGAATGCCTTTCTTAAGTTAGCCCCTACATAACTCCAAAAGACAAAATGAAAAGTGCTGCAGATGCCAAATTATAGTTTGGGGTTGAAAAGATTAAAAAAATCCTTTTAAAAATGGTTAACATGACTAGTTCTCTAGCTTTTAATCACTAGTGATCTTTTCATCATGAGCACATCCATCATGTCCCTTCCTTTGACACATACTGCCTATGTGCCCTAGACAAGCCATTCCAGCTCTCACTAATTTGAGTAACTCACTAAGACTCCACATTGCCAAGAAGGAATCGACCTGAACTGGCAGAGGGAAATTCCTCATCCTAGCGATCTGTATATTTAGGAAATCACAAGCCAAGCCTTTCTAATGCACCGCACTGCAGTGAATGCTTGAAAGAGAAAGATAGTGAAGAAAAAAACAACAACCCAGAGTCACAGACATTTTCTTTCCACAGTAATTTCTGCAGCAACCACCACAGGCTAAATAGTATGGGGAACTGGAGGAAGCAGAACATCCGGGCATTCAAAGAATCTGTAATCAGTTGGAGAAAGGTGCAAATCTAAAGCTTAGAATTTAATTAAACATTTATTAAGGACCTTCTACATAACTGAGTTAGGGGCAGGGCATGCAAAAACAAAAAGAAATAGGACTCGTTCTTAAAGAGCTTGAGTTCTAGCAAGGGGGCGTGGGGGTAGGGAGTGGGAAATAGCTTGTGCACCAATGATTAGATGCAAATATATATAAATGAATACAAAATGGGGGAGAGTTAGGTGGAACACCAACTGCTGTAGAAATCAGGAGGTACTCCTAGAAATGAGACCTGGCTACCTAGAGCCAGAGCTGAGGAAGAATATTCCATGCCTGTGGGCCATTCTGTACAAAGACCTGGAGAAATGAGATGGGATATCATTTAGAGGAAATTGCCAGCAGGACAATTTGGCTGGAATATCAAAAGTGTGAGGGCTATTTGAATATGAAATCATCTTAGAAAGACAAATTGGAGCTAAAATGAAAAGGGCTTTAAATGCCAAGCAAAATAATTTTTATTTTATCCTAGAAATAATAGGGAGACACCAAAACTTCTTGAGGGAAGGATGTGACCAGATCTAGACTTTAGAAATATCAGTTCAGCAGCTGTGTCTAGGATGGATGGGAGACAGAAGAGGCTGAAAGTATCATCACCAGGTAGGAAGTTATTGCAATAGTCAGAGTAAAAGGTGAGTCATAATCTGAATTAGGGTGTCTGTGTGAGTAAAGAGGAAAGATGTGAGAGATGTGGAGGTAGATTCCCCAAGCCTTGATATGGGGAGGGAGAGCTAAGGGAGAGGGAAGAGTGGTTGGATGGATTCTAGGCTGCAGCCCTGAGTGATTGGAAGAATGGTGGTGCCCTCCAAAGAAGAAGAGAAGAAGAGAAGTGAGTTCCACGTTAGACATGCTAAGGAACATCTGGGGGAGCTGTCCAACAGCCAATTGGAGGTGTGAGACTGGGGATCAGGAGAAAGATAAATGTTTCATGAATCGACAATCCCTAGATTAACTAGGTATCTTTATTGAGCTAACCAGTGTTTGTTGCGTAAACAAAGCCATAAATTCATAGATTGGATAGCTTTGACACCTTTCTTGGAGCAACATCCTGGCCAAGGGAGGCAGCTGACTGATTCAGCACTGAGGTGGAAGTGGAGGGTGGGCTAACCAGCCAAAAGAGAAAATAGAGCAAGGCTGTGTTGAACCATTGCTTCAGCAGCAGGCTGGGATAGTTAGTAGCATTACTAGGGATTTGTAAGAAAGCCGAATGCATGTAAGCAGGTGCTGATGGATTTAGTTACTTTGGCCCAATTTCTTGCCTTTTAGAAGGCACTACATTTGCACAATGAGAGTTGGACACCCATGAGCTTCTAGGGATTTGGAAAGGCATCGTTATATTGTGTGAGTTTCCTGAAGAGAGAATGCCCAGTAAGAGAGAGGAAGAATGAAGGAAGAGAGAAGGGGAAAGGGCATGAGGAGTATGGAGGTTAAAAAGTTTCAAGAGATATTGTTTCAAGGTAATCTAATCATTTTATTAATAAGACGAGCAGTTATTAATAAAAAGATGGTCATTTGGCTGTCTCTTACACCAAAGACAACTATGGCGGTGGGCTCAGGGCTTCTATGTTCTTTTGGAAGAGGAGTGACAATCCACTCTGATTGGTTAACACAATAGGAAGTGAGCTATATCAAAATGAAGGGCTGAGAATGACATCGTGTCACCCCTGGACCGAGAGTCTTATCTCTATATCCAGACCACCCCCAGCTTTGGGCAATCTAATCAAAGAATTTATCCCCACCCAAAACTGAGTAAAACTGAATATAGGCTTCCACACCTTAGATTAAATTTTTTGTGAGGTTGAGTGGGGTCTGACCAAGATTGAGGAGAGTTGATTCCATCTCATTATCAGTAATGTCCTTCAAGAGCCCAAAATTTTTATTTTTTTAAAATTAGGACTTTAGAAGAAAAAGAGAACTCTGGATTTCTCCAAATTATTGGCTATTAATAACCACTTCTCTCAGGAGGGAGGGAGGGAAGGAAGGGGAGAGAGAAAGAGAGAGAGAGAAAGAGAGAGAGAGAGAGAGAGAGAGAGAGAGAGAGAGAGAGAGAGAGAGAGAGAGAGAGAGAATGGATGAATAAATGCTAACTATGCAACCTTGGTCATATCATTTAACCATTCTGGGTTTAAACTTTGTGGATCTCAGTTTCCTCTTCTATAAAGTGAGGAGGGTATAGATCAGACGGCAGCATGGTACAGATGAAAGAGACCTTGGGGATCAGATGAACCTAGGTCCAAATTTTGCCTCTGTTATTTGCTACCTGTATGACCTTGGGCAAGTCATTTAATCTTCTTAGGCCAAGCTTTTCTCCTCCATACAATGAGGGGCTTGGACTAGATGGCCTCTGAGACCCATTCTAACTCTACATCTAGGTTTCCCTATGAACTTAGGACTCCTAAAATGCTTTCTAAGTCCACATCTATTCCATCCAGAATTCATCCTGAATCAGATTAAAACATAATTGGAAAATACTTAGCAAAAATAGATAAAAATACAGTAGAACATGGATAATATTACTATGTGGTTTTTCTAAGTCAATTTTCAGCTGGCAGGGATTTTTATTTGTTGTATTAGTGGCCGCCTTTCACAGTACTAAACTCTACCTTCCACGTCTTGAACCTAAGTTTAATACTTTTGATGTGCTCTTATTGCATTTTATCATATTAGATTCAGCCTAACATTCTAGCCTGTCAGGATCTTTTTGTTTCTTGACTCAGTCACCCAGGGTGTTAGCTATCGCTTCACCTTTGTGTCATCTACAAATTTGATGTGTATACCGTCTATGTTTTATCCAATTAATTGATAAAAACATAAAACAGAAAAGGAAGAAACATCAATCCATGGGACACTCCACTTCTAAGTTGAAAAGGAACTATGTCTGGATGAATGAATGCATGGATGGATGGATGAATAAATACTTAAACCACTGTGCCAAGCTCTGGGGATACAAAGAGACCACTATGACTGCCAACAACCTCAAGGAGTTCATGCTCTAACAGAAGAGACTATAAACAGAAGCTTCCAGTGGAAAGTAAGATGAAAAAGTCCTATGGCCCTTAGGGCTGCAGTAGCAGAGCAAATGGTAAGGCCTCTTCTTTCATATCACTTCTGCTGATAAAATGATATCCGTTTCTGATGTCAAACTAAAGATTGTCTTCGCTGCTGTTATACGGAAGAGAGAAGATTTGGGAAACAAAAACCTGTTGGAAGCAGTTTGGTTTGTAATTTTCTGCATGATCTGAGCAATGTTTCAGGGTTTGGTGACAGACTAGTTATTTTGGGTGAAGGACAAAGAAGAATCAAAGATGAATCCAAATCAACGTCTGGGATGCTGTGAGTACCAGAGGAGTTGGTACGACCTGAGAGCTTGAGAGGACAACTTTGGACCTATTGAGTCTATAATAATGACAAAATTTCACAGGCCCCTTCCTCCTGAGATTTTCATGGGAGGAAAACTAGAGCAGGAATATATCTGTACAAGTGTGGAACATTTTATAGCATTTTATATCATTTTTGTAATTTCAATCAAGGGCCAGGGCCTGAATTAATGGTCAGCTGGAAGAAGAGCCTGGACCTGGGCTTCTTTGTTTTCTAAAGTTTGTTCAGAGAATATCTTTTCTCTCTCAACAAGGCCAGATCTGACTGACCTAAGAACATTTCTTTCTCCTGTTAACCGTTAAAGGATGAGACCCTAATCCCGAGAGACTACCTCCACAAATGTATTCCATTGAGGAAAATCTTCTTCTTGTATCATGGTTAAACATACATGGGGATCATAACAGTGAGGAAACACAAGCTTGCTGAGTCTGCTAAAAATAATGTATATAAGTTTTCTCATTCCTTTGTTGTGACAGGCAGAGCTTATGCTCTGACTCCTTGTATGTACAAGTAAGCTAGCTTACCTATGCTTTAAGGGAAAATAATAAACAACATGGATTTTTCTATCACCTAGCTTGTTTGCCTTCTTTAACAAAACTTTCGGGTTTCACGCAAGCTTGTTAAAGTGTTCCAAACATCATTACTGCACACTATTATATAGTAAGTAAACTATTATCTCAGCATCAAACTTTGGTATAATATCTATATTAGGTGTCTACTTTTAGACTGAGAGGGTAAGGCCTTCCTCCTCTCTTTGTGATTTACCCTCCTAGTAGACTGTGAGCTCTCTGAAGGCAAGAAATATGTCTTGTCTAAACTTTATGTTTCCCCCAGAATCTAGCACAGTTCTCTGTACACAGTAAGTATTTAACAAGTGTTTGTTATTTGTATGAATTAAAATTAATGATTGTTAAAGACAATTTTTATTAAAATCATATTTTATTGTTTTGGAGATCTTTATGTCTCTTAATTGTGGCAACTATTTTATATTAAACTTTGGCAAGATATGGGAATAATAAAGACAATGATAACCTTTGCCCTTTTTCCATATCACATTTTTGGAATTGATGGGTCAGTTGAATAGGTCCTGTTAAAGCTGCTACATTTGTTGACAGTGCCTTCTTATATTTCCTGGTTTTAATCTGCTCTTGATTTTAATCTTTGCCCTAGCTAATCTATGGTCACATTGCACATAAACGGCTGATTCTGATATGACACACACTAGTAACCAATGGTTTTCCTGGCTGAAAGAGCTCAGAAATTTCTTTAGCCAGTAAGCAATTGATCTCCTTGACAAGCAGAGAGAGATGGCAGCAAAGGGCAAGGCTGGTTTAGAATACAAAGTATTTCTTAGATTCATACATGGGATGGTGGATACAGTAAAAAATGATGAAAGCAAAAATAAGGCTACAGAAATCTTGGTGTGAGACCTGGCAGAGCCTTATCATACTAAGATAGTTCATAAAAGAAACTGGGAAAGTGAGAGGAAATAGAAGGAAAAGAGAACAGATTTGTCAATGTCTGTATGCCAATCTATTTTCATCATCACTGACATAGTATTCACCATATTTAACCCAAACACTTCAATCCAAGATGGTAGTGAAAATAGCCATTTAGAGGAAGAAATTGAGAAAAATGGCTAGACCAGACCAAGTACACCCCAAAGAAATCTCTGCTGGAAATCAGACATAGTTTTGAAAACATTGGAGACTTGGAGGAGAAGATATTCAAAGTATGGAGGAAAAAACAAGGGAAACAAACTATAGCGAATGCAAATAATCATTGGCCCATGCCTGCTTTCTCATTTCTAGAAAATTTTTATGGAAATGTGCTATGCTCATATCTAGGGTATCCTTGGAGAAATGGGGAGAAGGCAGTAGGAAGAAGGCTTTCATCAACAAAAAATTCTGTATAGCAAACCATTTATTCCTAGTCATGCAATTGACTGAAAGGGTCAGAGAAAGCAAAATCCCACTGTATCAATTTTTTGTTCATTACAAAAAGACATTTTACTTGGCACTTGACTCCAAAAAAGAGAGAGAGCATACCTATGTTAATGCTATGGTTTTGGGACTCACTGATCTGGTCTATCTCTTGCCTGTAGGTTGGTAATTCACTCATTGATTCAGGCGGCAAATGAATTCATGTGTGTCTTCTATGGGCATGGCATTTTCCTAAGGGTTATGGAGGCTCTGCCATCTTGATTAGTCTCACTATGCATATTTATACGAAGGTTGCATTTTTGGTTTTGTTTTTTTCAAAGGGTAAAAGAAGTGGGAGGGAAAGAATTTTTTTCATTCAAAAAACTTTTTTTTAAAGTGTAAAGCATGTTACTCATATTTAGGGATAGGGCACCATGTAGCACTGGTAGGGATGCTGCTGGTATCAAATCTGTGGTGTACAGGGAAACTTCCAGAAACAAGAGTACAATCTGACCAAAGGGAAATATTACCATATTGGGGCTCAATATATGAAATGTTGGGCTGACCTCCTACATGACTTACTGTTCATCATTCCACTTAGCCATCTCTCTGCTGTTCAGCTGACAATGGGTTTTGTCCAGTAGTTTTGAAATAAGTAAGACGAAATCTCACCCAGCCGAGGTATATTTGTGAGCAGGCTCACAAATAATAGAGGTAATAGAAAATTACCATTAATGCTTTTTTCCCCCATCCTCTAATAGCATAATAATAATAATAATAATAATAGTTAGAGAGGGCTTTTTATGTTTTTCAGTGGGTTGAACACTGGGTTATTGAGTTCAATTATTTCTGATTCCTCCTTCTCTAGTTTGTTCCATTCATCTAGTTTTTTAAAAAAATAATTTACGTATTTAAAATATTCTTTTCTTTGAAAATTGAGTTCCAAATTGTCTCCCTCCCTCCCCTACCCACTGAGAAGGCAAGCAAATAATATCAGTTATACATGTGAAATCATACAAAACATATTTCCATATTAGCCATATCGCAAAAAGTAAGAAAATTATACTTTAATTTGTATTCAGAGTTCATCAGTTCTCCCTTTTTTCATCATGAGTCTTTTAGAATTGTCTTGGGTCATTGCATTGATCAGACTAGCCAAATCTTTCCTAATTGAACGTCATTACGACATGGCTGTTACTGCGCACAATGATCTCCCAGGTCTTTTCACCTTACTTTGCTTCAGTTCATATAGTTCTTCCCATGCTTTTTTTTTTTCCTGAAACCACCCCCTTGTATTCAATTGCAATCGTATGGCACAAGTTTTTTCTGCTATTTCACAATTGATAAGCATCCCCTCGGTTTCTAATTCCTTGCCACCACAAAATTCTCATGACCAAGCTTGGCCCCAGAGAAGAGATGAAAAAAATCTCCCTATTCTTTTCTTTGCACAAGTGGAAATCCTATGGATATGGAACGCTATACATACCATTAGAGTTACTTGGTTAAATTTACTGAATTGCCTTTTTCTCTCTTATATTCTTTATTTTAAAGGGTTGAGAGGGGACAGATTTGGAAGTGAAGGTAATGTAAAGACTAAATATATCGATATAATATTTAAGTGGAGAAAGCTATGCAGGGGTCTTACTTTGTCTGGCAGATTCTGTCAAACTAAATGCCTTTAAGTATGGGCCCATGAAGAAACTGTGAATCTACCCTTTGAGAAGTGCCAGGAGGCTTACAGCTAGATGGTCTGATGGAAGGAAATCAGCATTTATTTAGTACTTACTAAGTATCAGGCGGGCATCTAGGTGGCACTGCAGTGAGTGGATAGAGTGCTGGGCCTGGAGTCAAGAAGACTCAGCTTACTGAGTTCAAATCTGGCCTCAGAAACTTACTAGACAGGCCATGCTGGGAAAGTCACTTAACCCTGGTTATCTCAGTTTCCTCATCTATGAAATGAGCTGGAGAAGGAAATGGCAAACCACTCCAGAATCTTTACCAAGAAAACCCCAAGTGGAGTCATGAAGAATCAGACATTACAGCAAAATGGTTGAACAACAAAATGTGCCTGGGGATACAAAGACAAACAAAAAGAAAGACTTCCCCAGCCCTCAAGGAGCTTACATTCTAATGGAGGCATACAACAAACAAAAGGGGGTGGAGTATGGAGCCAGCACTGTTTTAAAGTCCAAGTATAAGGGGTAGAACTGGGAAGGGAATCTACTTCGACATGAGATTCTTTCATGAAAGTTCCTCATCCAGTTTGTAGGGCCTATGCTCTGCGTCATCATAGGATTTTCCACATTGAGTTTATTATGGACCTTTTGACATGTTGAAAACACAGTATCACCATAACATGACCCACTGAGATAGTTTCCAATATCATAATAATAGTTTCAGCAATTATATGGTTCTCTTCCCACTCCAATCCATCTCCCATTTAGCTGCCAAACTAAAGCACAGGTCTGACCATGTCACCGTCCCCATCACGTCACCCCCCCCTTCAATAAGCTCCGGTGATTCCCTGTCATTTCCACCATCAGATACAAAGTGCTCACTTCAGTATGCAAAACCTTTCATAATCTAGCCTCCTCCTACCTTTCCAGTCTTCGTATACCTATGCCCCAACACATACCTTTCAATCCAGTGACACTGGCCTCTGTACTGTTCCACAAACAAGACATTTCATTTCTCTGCCTTGACAATTTTCTCTGTCTGTTTCCTGTTCCTGGGATGCTCTCCCTCCTCATCTCCACCTACTGGCTCCCCTTAAGTCCCAACTAAAATTCCATTTTCTATTGGAAGTTTTTTCCAACTCTTCTTAATTCTAGTTCTTTCTCTATTTTCCCTGTTATCCTGTATATAGCTTGTTTGTATGTATTTGTTTGTTGTCTCTACCATTAGATTGCGATCTCCTAGAGGGCAGGGACTTCTTTTTGCCACTTTTCCTGTCCCTAGTGCCTAGCATATAGTAGGTACTTAATAAATGTTTGACCCACATGATTTTCTGACATAGAGCACAACATATTGAGATGGCCTTTTATATTGACATGATTTGGAAAGGAATCGGGTTCATATTTTACCGCTAATTACTCTCATAGATTTATGTGTGACCAAATCCCAACACGATTTTCTTTGCCTCCCAAGTGGTTTCACTCAATCGACATTCAAGATATTGAAATAAATAATTCCAATGAAATCTTGTAACCTCCAAGTTTACACTTGAAGCTTCCCAGGTCCAGGGTTTATTTTCCAGGGCAAATTCTGGAAATCTTGAAGCCCAGACATCGATTTGATGACCTTAAAGAACCAATTGACTGAGCTATGACAAAGCTTGTGGTCTTTTGGTATACCTAGTTTCATTTTACCTTTCCTAGGCAAAGTCAAGGGGGTCAAGGTTGAACTAAAGTGGCACAGTTCTCAGGAAATGAAAATAGATCGATTGTTTGCCTCCTTCATAATGGAATGTATTGGGTGGTAGCCAAAAGAAGGCTTAGGTTTCCAATTGAAATGGGAATTTTAAAGGAAATTAGATATAAGGGATTAGTCTGTGGCGCTCAAAGACATGAAACAGCCGAGCTAGCTGTACTGGAAGAAAAGAGAAAAAGAAAATGTGCTCAGCACCCAAATATGTTTATCCCATGAATGAGCAGATACTTGAGACTTTACAACCAGAGACAACAGACAAAAGGAACTGGACTATAGGGAGTTAGAGATGGAGCCAATGAAAAGAATGCAAAGAAACTATTTAATGACTAGCCCTGGGGTGGGGAACCTGTGGCCTGGAGGCCACATGTGGCCCTCTCTAGGTCCTCAGTCTGGCCCTTTGTCTGAATCCAAACTTAGGATTTGTACTTGAGGACCTAGAGGTTCCCCACCGGTGGTCTAGCCACTTCTTGGTTTTGCTGCATATGCTTCTGTTGTCAGTCTCGAAGCAGAAGTTACCATGTGCCCACTCTATAGAAGGCGAGCATTGACTCAGGGAACACAATTCACTTAAAATCCCTAGGTTCTTGTTTTGGCTCCAGCAGTGTCTGGAGCTGTACACCAAGTTTAACTTTTGTGTTTTCATTCCCTCCCCTGTACATCAAGTATTTCTCATTCCACTGGGGTAGGTGGTGAAGACGGCTCAACTCCTCTATGCCTGAAGAGATGGTTTCTTGAGGTGTTGCAACGAAAAGAATCCATTCCCTGGTAGCGAACCTTATGCTGGCCCTCTCCACAGAATATCATTTTGGAAGGGGCCTCAGTGACCCTTTCTCCCACAACCTGAACCAGAATCCCTTCTTCGGTATACCTGACA